>JAHZND010003886.1:0-10259 GCA_027744115.1 Acrocyrtus sp. NNG-2020 | reverse complement strand
TTCCCGAGCTCTGTTCGCCACCGGAAGTGATTCGGTCGAGGTAGATGTGGAAAATTCTATGCTGGTTTCTACATGTGGCGGGGGAATTTGAGACGAGTCGCCTGTAAAACTGGTATTTCTTCCTCCAGCCCCGTTTCGTTTCAGCTTGTAATAGCGGCGCCGTCCCTTTTGAGGGGATTCGCCCTCTCCGCCCCACCACTGACGGAGGCGAATAGCCCTTCCTCCCCTTCTCCAGGCATTGAGAACTTGTAGTATCGTCATAGGGAGGATACGAGAACACTTCGGCTCTTTAACATTACAGGATAGGGAGAACGTTTTTTTCTTAACATTACAGGATAGGGGAGAACAGTGATTTTTTTAACATTACAGGATAGCCTTCGTTTAGAGAACAGCATACAAGTTTTCAATGCCTGAATCCTAGTGTAAATAAGTAATGTAGTTCTACAAGGATTTCTATGAGGTTGCCAAATGAGAATCAGCTTAATGTTATTTTTTGTTTTAGGTCGTATTTTGGGTGCTGAGATTTTACTGGCCTTAGCCCTTCAGCGTGGGAGTCTCCATTATCTTTTGGAGTGGATCGACATGGCTCTCAAATGCTGCGCCACTAGTCATGACAAGCTATTAGTTATCACGCGTCCAGTGCTTATCTCCGCTGTCGCAGTGATTCGACAAAGACCTGAATCAGAAATAGAAGAAATGGCTGATGCATTCATTCAATGTGAACAAATGGACATTTACAACGCTGCTGTACTTCTAATGAAGGAACTTGTTTGCAAATCAAGTAAATCATCCGCAGGCTCGTCTCCCTCAGCATCTCTATTTTTGGATGATAATAAATTGCAAAGTACCAGCTCCGAAAGTGTAAAAAGCGCATCATCAAAATGTATTGTTGGAAGAGGTACAAACAGTCTTGAAGGAACCACGCCAAGCACCACCTCCACTCACAATTGTGCAGCACTTAGTAGACTAGGAAAAGAAAATGTTTCAGCACAAGTTTTCGTCTGGGGAAGTAATTCATCGTATCAATTGGGCGAAGCTGGCCCCGACCGTGTACTAATGCCTAGACTAGCAACAACATTCTCCGATATTGAAAGCGTCACCAAAATTGCTGCTACTGCGTATGCTTCATTTTGTCTTACTGATTCAGGAGTAGTTTATGGATGGGGAACTGGAGCATGTTTGGGAAGGAATGCGAATGAAGCTAAAATCTTAAGTCCGGAGCCAGTCGTGGGCCTAGTTGGAGAGAATGTTGTAGATATATCCTGTGGAGAGTCGCATGTCATCATCCTTACGGATAAACATGAAGTATTTGCGTGGGGAAATAACTCAATGGGACAGTGCGGTGTCGGAAATTCTATTTCACCGATCCTCAAACCAAAGAAAGTTGTAGGAGTGGACCATGCAGTTATCACAGGTGTATCCGCAGGAACATCTCATTCAGTGTGCTGGACAAGTTCAGCCAAATCAAGAAAAGTTAAACAAATCCTGGACGTTCCATCCTGGATGGAAGCATTCAAACAAGAACCGGTATCCTTTCTTCGCAAGTTCCTGGAACAATACGGTCTTACATATGGGAAAATCGTAAAGCCTTTTGAAGACGAAATGTCGCATCACCAGTTCATCGTGCTGTGTCTCAATCTTCTAAACAGTCACTGTGGACTTATGGTCCAAAAACCGGTGAAGATTAGTCAACCAATGAATCCGGAAATGGACAAGGAAATAGCTTTATTGCGATCTCTCCTTTTTCAAATGCTAGACATGGACTTGCCTCCGTCAGTCCAAAGTGCCGTGGGGGACACTTTACTCACCGGAGCACCAATTATCCTACCTCCATTAAAGGAAAAACTGATTCTTCTTTTGGAAATGCTGAAAAATGTTGATAGCCTTAGTAAAGGTCAAACTATGCTTTGTGGAGTTATTTTCAACAGCTTGGAAGATCATCAACAGACTGCTTGTATGCTTGGATTGGCTAAACCAATAAAATCAGCGGATGAATTCTCCCTAAGGGAACTTAATTTAACGGAGAGTGTGATGAAAACAATCGCACAGATTCTTTCTGGACAAGTTTTGAAAAGACTGGAGTGCGTAGACACTACAGGATCTGACGAGCCCTTCGGAATGTTCTACCAAAAACTTCATGAACTTCTCACAAATCTTCAGAATCATTTGTTTGCCCACTGCATCTGCTCTCATAGACATGAAGGATTCTCAGCTGTAGATGTAAGCCTCAAAGGGATTCTGACCACTCATCTGTCAATTTTACTAGAGGAGAACGTCAAAATTCACAAGAAGGTCGCAGAACTACTGTCGAAGAATTCGAAGGGGTACGCAACAAGAGTAGCAGGCATTCTTTATAATACCGTTGGAGGAGCCATGCTGTCCAGAGTTCTTCATACGATGTTGTTGACGGTTGACGCGAGTTGTGTGAGCTGCGTCAGCTGCAAGACAAGTCCTCCTTTGGATGCCTGTGATGAAGACGAGTCAACTTTAATTAGTCCGCTAATAAGTTTGGTACTGAGCATGGAAGAAATTGTGAGAAAATTACCCACGGACGTCGTCCAAGCTTATTATGAGGAAGATATTGCCTGGGATGATGTGGATGGTGAAGGAAATACTCCAACGGAGTCGGAAGAAGATTTGCCACATCATGCAGCCGACCATGGAGGAAATTCAGGATCGCCGGCAAGGGCATGGACATGGTTCTTGGATATGCAAAGGACGTGCTCTCATCTTCTGGGAAGGATGATTGGGGTGATGATTAGGGGGCCGCCAAAGTGCAGGGAAGAGGTAGAGTGTAGTAATTGGTTAACGTCGCCGGTTTTCTCACATGGATTGGACTGGCCGGCTGGGAAAGACGGAACATTTATGGAAGGAACGATAAGCAAGATCACTTCGATAATGGCGAGAAGGCAAGAGAATTGGATGAATGAACTCAAGGATACGCTATATTCCAGAGGATATGGAGATGCAGTAGAGACACTTTTTGGCCTAATATTTCCACTGTCTGGGGTGAGCGTAGAAAGTGCACCGGGAAGTGTAACTTGTCTTTATGAGCTGATGTTGGAACATGCAAAAAGTTTGGACTGGGATACATGCGACGATGTACAAGATGATTTACTAGATAGTGTGTCGAGACTGATGCTATTGGCACTGTTGAAGCTGACGGGTCTCATTGGAGAAATGTCGAGTATGACAGTGCCGGAATCAAGACACAGCGAAAAGTTGGGGCAAATGTTTGCACTTGTCTTTCAATTGAGAGTGAGACTTCAGGCGTTTCGCCAGGCTGAGATTACTAAAGAGAATGAAAGTGGGTCCGGGACACAGAGAGATAATGCCGGAGATGCAAGGACAAGAAGAAGAAATGAGGACGGTGGCGGAGGAGGTCAAACTTCGGCTGGAAATGAAGGCACAACAAGCGGATCCAGATTACCAACCAGTGAGTGGCCTGTGATTGCCAGTGAGGATGTAGAGCAAGGATTTGAGCTGACTAGTCGCCAGCTTCGAAGGTCACCTTTTGAAGCACTTCCAGATCCACCTGATTTCGCTATGATACGATTGAGAGAACTAGAACTGTCGCCGATAAGACACTTTGGAACGCCATCTTCATCGACGAGAGCTGGCAGGGGTGGAACTGGTTCCTCCAGTGAAGGAATTATTCATCCTTTACAATTACAAGATCCACGCAGAGGACTCGGAAGAGGTGGTAGAGGAAGAGGTGGCAGTAGAAGATCTCTGACGGAAGAAGATTTTCGTGGCCTATATGGCCCATGCGGTAGAATATTTGTGCCAGGGACGTCGGGAAATAACAGCGTCTTTATGGACCACAATACCCAGGAACAGGAACCAGAATTGTTGGAGCTGAATAGTGGCACGAGTGCGAGTCCAAATGTGGATGGAGAGTCGAGTGAAATGGTATCATTCTTTTTGAGAGGGGAAGAGGAACGATCAACATTCCTAATGAGCCCATGCTCATCAAACAGACCTCAACCACCTTCAGTAGACAGATCGGATATTAGTTTGGGTGGAGTCAGTGACTCAATGGACTCCAGCTCCAATGCCAATGAGCACAATCAAGAAACAGGAATGGGAGGAACTGCATCATGTCAAGAGAAATACGAAGAGTGTTGTAAGCTTATCATGACCAAATGTCTTTTGCTGTTATTAGCCGTGAAGGCGCCGGTTGTAAGTCATCACCAAAGTGGAAATCGAGAGAGAGCGAATAGTACAAGCAGCNAAGCTTATCATGACCAAATGTCTTTTGCTGTTATTAGCCGTGAAGGCGCCGGTTGTAAGTCATCACCAAAGTGGAAATCGAGAGAGAGCGAATAGTACAAGCAGTACATCCAGCGGAGAAGTGGAGTTCAGTGAAAGCTTTGATGGCGGTGAAGGGGAGGAGGATGAGTATGGAGTGGACTTTCTTGTCGAGGAAAATGAGCAAGGTGAACAGGAGGAGGATATTGAGGAGTACGAACAAGTTGCGAGAAGACGAGGGTCATCAGATCATATCCTGCATAGGCTTCTGTCAAATAACAGAATGATGACAACTGCAAGCCAGCAACAGCAAAGAAGAAAAGAGTTCATTTATGTGAGCAGACTTGGAAAGTCAATATTGAAGTTTGTATCGTTTGATGTGTTCTCGAAATTGAAGAGCTCAGAAATACAATCAGCTGCGATGCAGTCGATGCAACTTCAGGGAGAGGCATCACTAGGACCGGAAGGGGCGACAAGGGTTGGAAATAATAAGAATAGCGAGGAAGAAAATGATGGATGGACTTGTGATGTGAGGACTCTTGTGAGCGCTTTGACTAGTCAAAGAGAAAGGGCTAAGTTAAGGATTGAGGCACTCAAGAAAATCCTTCAGCTTATCAGTGGACACCAATTTGAAGGGAGTGGAAAAAGTCAGAGTCAGAATGAAGACGGAAATGACTTTTTATCACCAGTTCACGAGTTCCTCCTAGCAGGATGCTACCACTTAGGACTTTTCTCACCAATTGTGATGATTCCACTCATGGCGGGTGGTGGCCAACCAAAAACAGCTGCATCGTCAGGGGCTGGACAAACAGGATCTGCGGGGGGTGGAAATCAAGCTAACGCTGCAGCATCAAGCACAGCTACGCAACCTGTGATATCGTCGGCAGCACATCATGGAATAAGTTGGACTGATTTTGAGTCAAATGTCCAGCTTTGTCATTACCTCGACTCGATTCAAGCAGCTCCATTTCATCTTCAGAAGAAGGTCGTTGGTGTAGTACATAAAATCATGGGATGGCTGATTACATGTCTTCGTAGACAGTGTTTGACAACAGTGACCACGCACAACATGAGCACTTCAACATCTTCCAGCAGTAATAATGAAGGGGATGGTGTACTTTCGCACGTTCCTCTCAGCAAACGAGACCAAGCCATTAATAATGACCAGGTGAAACTTCTCAACTTGTTTGCACTCAGCTGTAGATTCAGAGATAACGATATAAGACTTGTGGTGAACTCGGGACTTTTAAACGTGCTGGAGAAATATTGTGGACCTAGCGCCGGATCTGGATCGGTTCAACATTCAATTTGTAGTCGTGGAGAGCAGTCGGGAGGTGGGTTGGGAGTTAGTACTGAGCTTTGGTCGAGAGGACTTCCACATGGATATGTGACTGTGGCAAGTATCAGACTACTTCATATGATTGCTGTGAGCACAGCCTTGTATGGACATAAATTGGAGGAAAATGTGGTGGAGAAAGTAATGGAGGTGCTATTTACGCAACTGCTAAGTTTATTGACTGTTCTCTGCGGAAACCGGGTCAGTACTGATGGTGGCTCTCCAACGCCTATTGGAACGCCAGACACACCGGTAGTGTCATTAAGTCCGGTGAGTGACGCAGGAAAATCTGTACTGACATCCGGACAGTCTGGAATTGGACAATTGCACCTATTGAATCCAGTGGAGAAACAGGAAATAGAAATGCGACTTGGAGACCTGTTCGTATTTTTACGAAGGTTGATTGGAGGCAGTCCTGTGGGGAGATTTCTTTGCAAGCCTCATTGGATTAAGCTCATACTAAGCTTTCTGTCTGTGAAGCCCTGCAGTGATGTGGAAATGTTTTTGAAGTTTGACAGTTCAATACTGCCCACCGAAGAGGATCAACCACCCCCACCTCCATCTTCAAGTCCACCTCATGAAGATCCAGTGACCGGTATACATGAAACTTGTGGAGGATCAGCATCATCAACATCTCAGCAAAAGGCGAGTAGTTTGAGTGATGTCGAAGTCCAAATGTGCAGAAATATTCTAGTGGCACCTGGGCTTCGTCCGAAAATGCTGGCCGTGAATTTACTGGAAACGATTCTTCATTCGGTTCCAAAAGACTACACAGATTTGAAGGACCAAGTTGTGAAAGATTTACTCCAGCAGTTGTCGGATGCTATGTGGACAACCCCAGTGTTCGAGCGAGCAAAAAGGAACATCTTGAGTAGGGATGAAATCAGTCGGTATGTGTATGGCGAGACAAGCCTCTCTGGAGATAGAGATGATGGTCTGAAGGTGAGCTTCGATCCTGACAAGAGTTTATGCTGCTTTGTGGAGAATACTCAAACTTTAGTGCATGGCAGAGGAGGAAGAGGATACGGCGTTGGGGACTTTGGATTTACTTCTGGCTGCCACCAATGGAAGTTTTTGATTGTGAAGGAAAACAGGGGAAATGAAGGCACATGTGTTGGAGTTTGCAAGTGGCCCATCAAAGATCCTAGTCATAGATCAACAGATGACATGTGGCTTTACAGGGCTTACAGCGGAAATCTTTATCATCGGGGAGAACTCTCTAGTACCTTGCCCAGCTATACCCAGGGAGACTACATCACTGTAATTTTAGACGTGGACAATAAGACTCTTAGCTTTGGAAAGAATGGAGATGAACCTGTGATAGCCTTCCAGGATGTAGATGCCCCAGAACTGTTCCCTTGTGTTTTATTCTACAGTACAAATCCTGGAGAGAAAGTGAAGATAACTGATTACGAACCGAAGAGACCTCTGAAGACGTTATTGCCTGGAGAACCACTTTGTGCACCACTAGCAGCGACACTTGCGGAACAGCACATTTCACTATTGAGAAAACTTCATTCGAACGATGGATGGACAAAAGCGGTAAATGATAATTTAGCTGATAGACTTCAAAATGCGAGAGAGATTTTGTATGATTCGTCGAGTGAAGATAAGACACCAACACCATCGGAAACCGATGAGGAGTACGAACCGGAAGAGCTGGGAGATGTGAGGGTGACTGCAAGTAGTGCATCGGTGGCGTCTGGAAAGGAAACAAAGAGCAGTGGTAGTAATCCGCTTCAAGTTCATCTGAATAGTTGGGACGATGTAGAGAAGTTATGTAAGGAGGCTTGGCCGGTGCTCGCTGTAATTGGGGGTGTGGATAGAGGATTGAGAGTTGGTTCGGAGTGCATTCATAAACCTTCCGGGAAGAAGGGGGTGGTATTGGGGACATTAAAAGCGGGTCTAAGTTCAGTTAAAATTCAGTGGGATGACGCAGACAGCACTGTGACAGACTGTCCAGTTGCGACTTTGGAGCCTAGAGAGCCAACTCAATTTGAAGCACATAAGTTTACTTGCTTATCTGCTGATATGCTTAAGCTGATAACAACACTAACGGGAATTACTGGAGAAATTAAGTTTCCAACAGAGCAGTACGTGAGTGAAGGATCAGCTGCAAGTAGTGAGCCTTCGTCTTCAAGAGGTCAAAGTGTAGAAGAGGAAAATTCGAGGGAGATGGAGGAAATGACAACTTCACTGAAATGCATTAAGGATGAGTGTAGTCAGAGCTCAATCTGGGACTTGAACTCGAATTTGAAAGGAAAGGGGGCAAGTGATAGGACGTCTGCAACTGAAGAAGGGACATGTCAAGCTGGTAACGGTGCGGCCAGTGGAAAAGGTGGACAAGGTGGAGGTGCATCATCATCAACTGCTCTAGTGGAGGCGTTATCATCTCAAATGGTATCTGAAATAATCCATGAAGTGACAAGAAAAGGAAGTGCTGACTCTATTCCGGCTTCGTCCAGTAGTAGCTCAACATCAGGAGTAAGCCAGCCGAGTGTGATTAGCCTGAGCAGTGCAGAGGAGGCAAGACAGAATAATGAGCTGGATAAGAAGAGACAGGAGCTGGAGTTGGAGAGTGCATTTGTAAAAATGGCTTATTTGCAATTTGGTGCCATGAAAAGTTTGCAAGTTATACTGGGCTGCAGTTACTTCTCCGAATTTCTGCTAATTCCGAAAAGAAAGAAACCAAAAGACACTAAAGGTACCGGGGAGAATTCAGATAAGGAACAACAGGATAGTGGAAAGGAGGAAGATGGGAAAGTTTGTCCGAAATGTGGTCAGAAAAAGACAAGTGGAGAAAGGAGGGATAGTGGTGCCGAGGCAAACCCGAATGATGACGGAGACGATGACTCTTCATGTCCATTTTGCAACGAGGATCGACACAGTCTGCAAAATGCTCTAAAAGATGCTTTCCGACATTTGGTGGAGACCTGTGTGAAGCCATGCAAGTTACCAAAATTGTACCACCCAGCCGAGTTGGAAAGGACTCACAGTATTATTCAACATGTACATGTGAGGCAGCTTGTAGACTTTACTGGGCCAAAGTTCAGCAGCCTTTCTGCAAGTCTACTGGCCAGGGAAAAGGAGGGAGAGTGGTTGATGATGTTAGGAGGACAGATGAAGAAGAAGCCGCAGCCAAGCGACACCGAGGCTACTGGGAGTGGAAGGTCCTCAGCGTTACCCCCAAGACTCGCAAGGTCGTTCTTGCCGATGACACTTGCCAATATAGCGAGTAGACTGTACCCGCCTCTCAGATTTTCGCCTAGATCTTCTGGAAGCTCTAGTGCAGGTCCGACGACAATTGCAGATGAAATAGAGAGGACTGTGGACTGGACTCAATCAGCACGGGGCTACATCGTAGACAATGTGAGTGGTGGTGGGTCATCCTCCGGTGGAAGCAGTAATAGATCGACGAGAGCAACAGCTGGAAGTGGACCCCCTAGTGGCTCATCTAGTGTAAGGAGAAGACAGAGAAGGTCACCATCGCCCCCACCGCCAATTGGAAGAAGAGAAGGGAGGGAAGGAAGAGAGTCTTTCCCAGCACTCAATGGACGTTTGCCGACAGCATTATTAGAGATGGGATTTACGCCGAGACACATTCGAAGTGCTATGCAAGCTTTAGGGCTCACTGGAGAACTTAGTATTGCAGCGGTGAGCCAGTTGGCGCAGTGGATGATAGAGAATCCTAGTATTGAGTCGGACCATGACCAGCAGCAGAGTTCTGCCGTGGATAGATACTATAGACCTTGGACACTGGGAAGTACAGCAGCTTTCATGCAGAGAGTAGAACAGATTGGAAGAGGAGAGATAAATTCACCGACGCCAAGGCAAGTTCAGGAAGGAAGAGGAAGCGGTCCGACATCATCGTCATCCGCAGAGAGCCTTCAACAGCAACATCAGGCGTTCTCGGAAAGGCTTCAACTACTCGACGATTTTGTACAGCAGAGAAGAAGTTTGAGCACTCAGCAGGATCGCCATAGTGGAGGTCATCATCATCACCGATATGACAGAGAGAGACACGTAGGGAGCCATCATCATGATATTAGATTCGGTCGAGGTCACTCGGTGGACGAAGAAGATAGAAGACTTTTAAGTAGAGCGGGGGCTATAAATGCACTTTGCTCAGGAGCAGGTGGAAATAGTAGTGGAGCTCTGAATAGATCAGCTGATGCATTAATGAGACTGACGAGGAACACGGATTCTGGCGTGGCTTCTTCTCTGGTGAGAATTCCGATTGTAGTGCTACCTCCTCAGGTTGGAGATAGAGGACTGTGCTGCTTCTGCTTCAACATTGAAAGAGATATCGTGCATCATTTTCTGGTGAGGCATCCGGGATGCGGAGTTCAGTTTGCGAATGGGTTCTGTGGGGAAGTTAGAGAAGATCAGTGCTATATGCTGTGTGAACACTGCTATGATCACCACGGGGGTCATAATTTACCGACGAGGGCAAGTGTGGGAAATGCTCAAGAGTTAAGCATGCATGCGTTGAGTTCAGTATGCGAACATGCGTTGAGTCTACCCCCGCTAACCATGGCGGAATCTTTCGATGTGATGAGCTCAAGCCTGGAAAGAGCGGAGTTGGCGTTAACACCAGATAACTTAATAAGAATGGCGTCATCAGCGGCTGCCGGTGGAAGGGAAAATCGTGCTGGTGAAGAAGACACATTCC
>JAHZND010003885.1:0-13462 GCA_027744115.1 Acrocyrtus sp. NNG-2020 | reverse complement strand
CACATGAAGTGAGTGATCGTGAAAAGATTTGATTCGATTGGAGCAAAACAAAACTATTTCTTTAAAATTTGAAAAATAACAACTTTTACCGATTTCCAAATCAGTCACCAGTCACAAATTACAAACTCAATTGGATAAAAGCACAAATAAATACTTTGTCTTAGGTCAATTGGCTCATTTATCAATGTATATCAAACTACGGCGCAATTTAACTGTTAAATCTTAAAATTAACCACTTTTAAACTTAATTTTTTCTGTTTAGACACGCAAATCCTATGAAGTTAGAATGGGTATGATTTGTATTGTGTAAAATTTTTCATTTTATTTTCCTGTTTTTTTAATCTTATTTTCATTTTCCCTAACTTTTCAAGTTCAAATCTTCACTTTTTGCTCATCTGAGAAGTCCAATGAGTCCAAGTCCAGTCATCTCATCTCCAATTTTTTATTTTTTACGTACAAAAACATGCACGCTGTTCGCTGTTGATATTGATATCATGTTCATGAAGTAAAAAAGGAAAAGGAAGACAAAAGGGAAAAGATTGAGTTTTGACGAATCTGGGGAAATGCGAGACGAGTTCTGTTTTGTTGCGAAAGCTGCTGTTTGTATGAGTCTCATGCAATAGTGCACTCATTCATGAAATGCATGGAGAAGAACTTTAGCGGTGCTGCTGCTGGCAAGCTGACTTTCACTTTGTGACTTTGCCGTACGTAAGAATTTCAACTCGTAAAAATACTTTTCAGTTCGCAGCTTTCTCCTTTTGTCATTTGTAAATTATCAAAAAAGGACTGATTGATAGTGAATACCCAAGTCCTTCGCGACAAATGTTGACTGTGCTTAGTCGGGTGTATTTACCAAAGAATTCGAGGAGTACTGCTCGCACCCTGATTAAACTTTGTAATTCTGGTTCTGTGTGGAGTAGAGAAATGAACGTGCCAGGGGATAGTGCTACTGGAGAGGGGACGGGGACACCAGTGGAGAAGATGGAAATTGAAACGACAAGCGCCACAGTGACTGGCATTGACAGTGGTAGTGGTAGCAAAGTTGACATTCGTAATGCTCTCCAGGAAAAAACAAAAGAGATGAAAATCACATCTCGAAATGATGCCAAGAGCGAAGGGGATGATGTCGCATCTGGAACATTGGGGGAGAAAGTCAGAATAATTTCAGAGGGAAAGGTTAAAATACCACAAAGTACGAAGATCTTTTATAACCCAACACAAGAATTCAATAGAGATATAAGGTATAATGAATAACAGACAACAGTACAGTACGTCATAAATGTAATTCCATATTTCATATACGGAAAGTATGGCGTATAATATTTTTGTGTGTCAATTAATATTTTTGTACTTTTTTGTTCCATAGTATTCTAGCGATACAGACTTTCATTTCCAGTGAAGAAAAGGTAAAATAACAGTAGATATGGTTGTAACGTATACGGTTAAATATTAGGTTGATCAGCTTTTATCGTTTGTCACGTTATGTATGGAGCAAAACCGGAACTCATAATAATACTTAATTTTTCTCTTAATATTGCAGAAGGACGTTACAATTTTGGAAGCAATGTCTGCGTCCGGAATCCGTGCTATCCGATATGCCAAAGAGATTACTGGAGTGAAAACGGTTATTGCCAATGATTATTCTCTAACAGCAGTTGAAACAATACGACGAAACGCAGAGAGTAATTCAGTAGAACAAATTGTTCAGCCATCCTATGCAGATGCTAGGTCAGTTTTGAAGGATTAAATTAAAACTAAACATTTACTAAATATTTAGCTGTGAAAAGTCTCAATTAGTATAATATTTAAACATTGTATCACATGTTTTTCTATTGAAGCTCTAAAATGCATGAACAAAGAAATTCTCCAGTCATTGTTGATCTGGATCCTTATGGAACCCCTACACCTTTTCTAGACGCAGCTGTTCAATGCGTTCAAGAAGATGGACTTTTATTAGTGACTGCTACTGACATGGCAGTGTTAGCAGGAGGAAATCATGCTGAATCATGTTTTGCGAAATATGGAGCTATGTCTTTAAAGTCCAAAGCCTGCCATGAAATCGTAAGATATATTATTCCGATCCGAGTAAAAGTTATATTCGAACAAAATAGGAATTTTGACCTTCTAAAGAAATTTAATTTGATCTCACATTTTTGAAGGCTCTTCGGATCGTTGTGTACACAGTACAGAGTACTGCAAATCGATATGGACGAGTTGCAATACCTTTGCTATCCCTAAGTGTGGATTTTTACGTGAGGCTTTTCTTCAAAATTATTAAAAGTCCGAAAAAGACTAAGCAGAGTGCTTTGTACGTGTTTAATCGTTACAATAAAAATAAAAATACAATAAATTCAAAATATATTGGTGGATTTTAAAAAAACTTTTCTGTATGTAAGATGTAACATAATTAGAGAAATTCTATTTTGCTAAATGCAGGCAAACTTCAATGATCTATCAGTGCACAGGATGCAAAAGTCTAAATTTTCAGGCATTGGCGGCTACAAAAAAGACTAATATCACTTTCGCTCAAGGTCCACCAGTTCCAAAAAAGTGTGAAAACTGTAATTCTAGCCACCATGTAAGTTTATCTCGGCCATTTCTAGAAAATCCGAACATAGATGATTCATACCTGATTAGACAGGTAATATAACGAGTAACAAATAATGAAACTATTTCTCATTTGCTAGATTGCTGGTCCTATTTGGTCCGGTCCAATACATAATCATGAGTTTGTGGATAAAATGATTCTCCAATTAAATCAAAACTACCCATATCTTGGTACATTTGAGCGTATAAAGGTAAAAAATTATTGTAATAAATATGTATAAACGTATATGATGTATTTCTATACATCAAACTTTTGTTCTAATCGTGAAGTTTTTAAAAATGTTTGATAGGGAATGCTTGGGCTTGTGAGAGAAGAGTTGCTTCATTGTCCCTTATACTATGAGGTGTCTGAAATATGTTCCATTGTAAAATCATCCTGCATACCACTAGTGAAAATAAGGTACATAAGTATAAAGATAACTATAATGAAACGTAAATTTTTAAAACAAATATTAAACTCATTTAACTAATACTAGAGTCACTAGAGGGTTAACTTGTATTTACGAATCTCTTGGTTTTAGGTCAGCTATAATGAATCTTGGATATGAAGTGTCAGTCACCCATGCTGAACCGAATACCATAAAAACAAATATACCAAATAATCTTTTATGGGATATTTTGAGAGCATGGAGGAAAGAAACAAACCCCAAAACCTTGCCGGAAGAAACAGTGGGATACAGAGTCATGTCAAAAGAGTCTTCAACTCAAAATATTGATTTTACAATTCGGCCAGATTCGAAATCAACCTCTCAGAATTTAAATCTACTTAGATATCAGATTAACCCGCAAAAGTTTTGGGGGCCTGGATCTCGTGATTCGTTTAAATCTCACGAAGATGGTGGTCCCACAAAAAGGGAATTAAACCAAGGAAAATATAAATTAAAAAAGGGTCTAGCCAGTACATCTACCGAAAAAGATATGACTACTTTAAACCAAGTCGATTAACTTTAGTTTTTTATAATTTATTCTGTAATTTTGTTTTTATGACTAACGATAATAAAATAAAGTTTATATTTTATATCCCGAATGAATCGCTGATCCTATAAGACAAAAACGATACCGACATGTAAAGATGCAAAATATGGATCCAGTGCCTGCAAAGCAAAAGCAACTTCTTGTAAATTGATTACCTAGTTATACCTACCATTTAATAGCTGAATTGGGAACATGACTAAATTCCAAACACATAAATCGTCCACCTGGTTTCAATACCCGATAGGCTTCTTGAACAACCTTGAGAAGAAATTACGAATAAAGATTTGTGGTTGAATAAAATTAACTCGTCCTTATTCACAATTATACTACGATACAATGTATGTATATTAATTGTATTTACATTATCTATGTGAACACAGTTTCTGATTCCAAAGGCAATGGTATAAATGTCAAAAGAATTGTCTGGAATTTGAGATAAGTTTTCTGCATCTGCTTCCAGCCAATCTATCCTACTCAGCTCGCTTGTTCCCAATATTGATTGTGACCGCTTTCTTCCAACTTCTAACATTCTAGGATTTATATCGCTAACTAGTACGGAACGCCTGAAATATCAGGTGAAGGATAAAAATAATGTAGCATCAAATGCTCCTTAGGATTAGTAGTCTGAATTACTATTACAGTAATAGTATTACTGCAGCAATTATTTTAGATAGCCCATTTATTATACCTCGTAGAATCCTTGGATGTTGCATCAGTATCTGTACCTGGTTCTCCCATAGCGCCTTCGCCACTAGTAACAGCAGGACTTCGTTTTATACCTTCTCCTCCCACCCTTCTATTTTCAGACGCTGCATTCTTGAATTTCAGAAATCTAAATGCAATATCCCCTTGTAAAAAAGACAAAACATTTACTATATACTACTTTGTAGCATATTTTAAAGATTGTTTTGTCAGAATAAATTTGCGGAAGGAAAGTTTTTTCTTACCCGTGCCTCCAGCAACATCTAGCAAACGAGTATCAGGGCCCGGATTAATTCTGTGGACGAAAATATCCTTCCAAACCCTATGAACGCCAATACTCATGCAGTCATTCATGAGATCGTAACGGTCAGCAACATTTTCAAACACACTTTTTACTGAAAGTACAGAAGAAAATGTATTTACTATTTATATAAAACAATCATAATACCATTAATGACAACATAGTATTTACCCTTCTTTGCCTTTTCTGCTTCCGAAACGGTTTCGAATCCAAAGTGAGTTTCCTTCTCGGGCGAGTATTGAGATTGAGACTCTTCAACATCCGGTTCAGCAGCACTCTTGCTTGTGTGCCGTCGATAAGTGCAACTACCTGGATACGACATCCTTTGTAAGATTGCCCTTGTCAAAAGCCTTTTGCTCGACTCCAACATTTTAGATAAATAGCCTAATTAAATATCAAACCCTGAAAAATCTGCTGATAATATGAACTGGTAAATTCATGAAATGTAAGACTGAGAAACTAAAAGATAATTAGTTGGTTTTCTTTCGCATCACAAAAGGCACAAATTCAAATGAATCATTGGACTGATTACTATTAAAGGCCAACCAGCTACGATTGCAACAATTATGACACAGTGAAAGTTCAGGTTAATTACCACCGGAACCGGAAACAACTAGGCAGAAGAAAATCGAAAATCACCACAGAGGACACGATACATAAGAATAGCTCTTCCAAACCAAAATCAAAACAACACACTGCTGATCAAGTCGCCCCCTCCCCCTATCAACCAGTCAAGAGAGTCAGCAGGGAAGAGTCATCCACAAGCCATGAGATAGCAGAGCCCCGAGCCGATGAACCAACTTCATCAGCTGCATATTTTGTGTAAAAGTTTTCCTTTCCCCTTCCCCTATGTCGTATGCATATGCATGTGTTCATGTTGGATTCATGTACATGTGCTTGCTTGGTTGGTTGGAGTTTTTCTTTCTCTTCTCTGTTCTCTTGACTCTAGTCAGCTCATGGAAAGGAAAACTAGACTAGTAGGTATTTATGCGAAATTCGCATTGCGATTTTGTAAAGACGATGATTTTGATAGTTTATTAGGACTAGGACTACTAGGCTACTAGAATCTACGAATAATAAGGATAAGCCTTGTAGTATCTCGCTAGCTAGTATTTTTCAGCTTTGTCTTGTCTTTATAATTTTTGAACTTTTTGAACTTTTTGAACTTTTTTGAACTTTTTGCTATTTTTTGAACTTTGCAAGATGCTTGTTGGGTGCCATTTCTATTAAAACAAAACAAGCTGACTCAAACCGCACATTTCTAGTATTTTAACTAGTTAAATGATTGTGCTGTACAACTACATAAACGATCTTACATTTGTTTCATGGTGAGATGAAGGTATGAATTTAGATTTTAGAGTTAACAATGAAAAAGCCACTATTTAGTGTATTGGAAACTTCCAGAGGGAATGATTTCCTTGCATTGCATTTTGCATTCATGATCACTACTGCACTTGCCTAATTTTGGTACTTTTGTACTTGGGAATCATGTGCAACTCATGTACATCTGAATGAATAATTTTAAAATCGGTTTCTCGTTGGTAATCATTTATTCTCATTATTCGTCCTCAATTTGCAAAACCTCTAACCTTCCGAAATCGGAATTGTTGCAAAATTGATGCCATAAAAGCTAGCCGCAGAGCAACCACTACCTCTGCCACTATCAAATTTCTGCATCACTGAAACTTCCAACAAAGACAGCGGTCGTGTATGGGCGAACTAGAAGTGAAAGGAAGCAACTGTAAATACTCTCATGTCCAATGGAGTTGCATATATTTTCCGCATATCTGGCGAAACAGCACAGAGCTTTTAGTGGATAACAAAAGACCTGCGCAAATTTTTTTTCTTCATTCGGGTCGGGTTACAACGTAGCATTGATAGTGAAGCGGTGGTGTAGATGGGATTTTTTCATTTATGCATGAGCATACATTTGGCAAGTAAAAAGAGTTGGAATGATGTCATCCTGCGCGCTAATTCAACTGCCTAAAAAGCCAAATAGATATTGTAAAAACGTTGGAGATAATTCGTAATAGAACCCAAGCAGCAAAAAAGCAAGCAAGCCTGGCATAAGTGGATCAGGAGGAATGGCAGCGTGAGGTATTTTATTCCACATCTGATCGGATCCAATTCACCTTCACCAGTGAAATCCACCACGCTGCTGATAGCTATAGCACTTGAAGACGTGTGGTCGGCATTACTCGACCCGTTTGGTTTAAACTGCTTCTGTGGTTTTGGTAATTTTGTAGCGCAAACAGCTACCTTCCAGATTTTTCCTGGTGCAGTAGATTGCAGCAAATTAAAGTGTAAATAATAAATTTTCGCATCATTTTTACAATTTACTTCTAGTTCTTCCATGAAATTGCAAATAAAAAATATATCTGGATGAAGAAAAGCTGAAAAATCGCGTTTCAGTTCCATACTTTCTTTCATCCTTTCACCAAAGGCTTAACTGATTTTATACTTGGTTTGACTATCATCATCATCGCCATCATCAACTTATGAAAGTTACTCGGATCGTTTACAGCTTGTCCAACAAAATCTAGCATTTGCATTGCCATTGTAAGTTCACATACACTTTCATATGTACAAAAAAAACTATCTTGGCTGTAGTGTAGGAGGAAGTATAGAAACGACAATTTATACTTTGTTAGCTTGGTTTGTTAGCTCCTGATGATGGTTCCTACTTTTAACCTTGTATTTTCCTCTGTCACGCAACATAAACATATAGCAAAGCGCTCTCATTTTTCAGAAAGCAGAGCAGAGCGACAAGAAAGAATCGCTAATGTTCCAACATAGTATTTAAGCCTGAAATGCTTTTATTCTCCATTTCTCGAGCACGAAAACTTGTAATTATAGAAAATTCTTTCTTTCCCTCTCATCCCTCTCTAGTAGTTGCTTTCTGAGTGCATGCTACATATTTTATTTTATTATACCTGACAGCCTGTATAAATAAAAACTGCCTTCATGCAATCTATTCTTAGTAATCTTGAGTAAGTATTGCGGAAAAAGTATGGAGGCAAAAGGCAACAACGTATAGCGGGTTGTGCTACATAATCCCAAAGTGAACGTCAACGTCATGTTAATGGTTCTTTCACTCTCTTCAGAACAAAAGCTGTGCTCTACTCTGTAGCTTTTTTACCTTTTGTATTATATTATGGACAGAAAAAAGTACACATTTTGCAAAAAAAAATTGCGACCTGCTTGGCTTGAAGTAACAGCAATGAGATAAACAGTGACAAATTGGCTGTAAAGACAAAAATGAAAAACATTCGCAAATCTGTGCAGAGAAACCTATTAATACATTTCCTGTGTGTATCCAGTTATTTTAGTGTAACACACAAGAAATAAAGTTTTCATTTTGACTTTCAATGGCACTCCACTCGATTTTGTGGCGTCATTCCATTCTTTGGACACAAAACATAAACCACACCCCAAAGGTAATATTTGGCACAAAATTTTGCTCTCAAAATCAAAATCGGAAATATTGGCATACCTAATTTATGTTTGTCTGGGAATGTGTATATACTACAGTGTCAGTTACAGGAAACTGTTTTTCAGAAAGTAACCGAAAGGTGAATCGTATTTGGCATAATTGGGGAACATATAGGAAAAAATAATGAGTACAGAAATATTCAGTATAGGATAGAGTAAGCACAATACGCATGATCTGCCATTTCGATAAAATGGTTGTATCAAACCAATAATATTTTATCGAGATGTCATGTTTTTTCTGCTAGAGCCTAACACAACACCTACCCATATCAGAATGGCGATTTCTAATCTGTCTTTCATTACCTTTACGTAGTCTACCTACCTATATGCGCTATCCTAAAATAGCAATATTTGCAATGATTTTTAATAAATAGTCAACTATTATTTTAGTACTAAGACTAAGACATACTATTAGCAATAAGTTCACGTACTATAGTGGGTGTTTTCATAATCAAATTTGGCATACATTAAAAATAAACTATGAAATCATCATGACGCAGGTTTTATTGCATAGGTAGTTAGGTAGTAATTAATTACTACATAGATTCAATAAAATGTGTCTCCTCTCCTTGCGTTCTAAAATGAAGTGTCATTCATACGGCTTATGCAAACCGATGAGCCGAAGCACTTGCCATATAAACTCTGGTGCAAATGCTGCACTGCACTACTGGATCAGAATACGGTATACTCAAGTATCCTCATTGAAAGGTCACATGGTATGCTATTGCTGGAGCTGTATTACCTAATTACATTGTGGAGTAAAAGTTTTGTCGATTGCAGCTGCACATTGAAAGTCAAGGCAATTTAGCAAGCAGAAAAGATCATCATCATCACACCACTTTGCGCGATCAGACGAGACACATTTCCGTGGTCTTATCGTGTTTCATCATCAATGTACCATGCATCTGATCTAAATACAGCAGTCAGAATTCAGATAATTCCATTATCCACCCATTCGCGACGCGACATAACATTAACTTACTCGCATCAGCGAAATGTATTTGTAGTAATGTATTAGCCTTTATTAGATTAATTGGCATTTTGTGTATAAATATTCTTTGATGAAAAAAAGAAAGCTTCAGTGAAGTTTGTTAAAGTTGTCGGCGATATCCGGTTGTAGCTAATATTTGCCTATTTTGTTACTTATCTTTAGCATTAGCTCAAAGTAGAATACACCCGTTGTAGCCTATACGATCAAACGCAACTGTAACATAATGACTTATCTTTTATTTATATAAATGATCATTCATGATGTTCATGACATGATTCATTCTCTGTAAACAGCTATGTTGATCGTCATAATATTCTCGTTGTTTTGAACGCTGGATGAATTCCGTCAGAGGTTGAAATATTCAACATTTCCATTCCTAACTTGCAAGCAACCAGCTACAAACTAACAGACTGATACTGCGAAAAAAAAGTTTATAGCTTGTACTATCACACTACTCTCATCCTGCAGTAATTATTGCTCCTCTAGTAAAAAAAACTTTTTCTGCAATGATCCTATTCTTGAAAACTTCATATTCTGTTGTGTAAAACTTTGTGCTAGAGTATGACTATGTAAATGAAATGTAACCCGCAATCTACATCTTTCACTGAATATTTATACGGTTATTACGTTGGACTTACTAATAAACGCCTTTATGTTTGCTGAGCTTCTCTTGTAATTCCAAATTACGCCTGTAATTTCGCTTTTCACTTGAATCAAGTTTCACTATAGCGCTGCAATATGCATAAAAATGAGTGGGCTCTTTATGCCTTGCCATCAGCTATCATTGTCGTCAATTCATTTCATCAGTCATCGTCATTATCATCTTTTTTTTTCCTTGTGGGATTATTCATGCTACATTTACTGTATATCGATTGTGTAAGTTGCAACAAACTCTCTGCAGAGTTGCTGAGAGCTGAGCCACTTTTTCATACATATGACCGTAAGGCATAAAAAGACGAAAAAAGCACAAGATCATTTTTTATACATACAGAAAATTTCGCCTCGTTCTTCATCTTTATTTCATTTTTCAATTTTTAATATTTCAGCTGCAGGCTGCAAGTAGACTTTTTGCCTGTGCTTGTCTCGTTGTCTTTCATTTCGCGATATTTGAATCTGAATCTGCACAGATTTTCAAAGTAACTGCAAAACATGTGTATACCATGATGAGCGACAAATAAGGCTGGTTATCTGGTAAGGACAGTTTTTTGAGCACTGAAAAAGCATAAAAGATAGATGATAAAGAACAAGGAAAGTGAGTGAGAAGAAGTAGCAAGAAGTAGTCATACTTACGCGAGAGAAGTGTATTCCTATTCTCACCCTGTGTATTGGCATGATACAGTTTTACTTGATAGAGTGAGTCTGTCAATGTAAGGAGGAAGGAATGTGCATAAATAAAGTTTAGCTCTTGAACTATGCTCAAGCATTGTGGATGGTTTTGGCAATTGGCATCTGGCTCTCCTGTAGTAATTTATTTTGTGCAGAGGATTGAAATTCAAGTTAGCCTTTTTTGTGTACTCCACACTGGATTTATCCCATCGCGAGAAACAGAACTTGATATTCATTCACCTCACAAAATTTACGATAATTCTGTAACTTGCAACTGGCAAGCTTTTATTTTGTTTGTAGCTGTTGCTAACTCTGTCAGACATGATGGCGACGTCAATCCACAATTGTACATAACCTCCTTTTAACTATTGTAGATAGGAGACCCGACCTAAGTACAAGTGTGCGTAATTTATACAATTCCTACACTACCTTTTTACATAATCCATAATCACTGTTCAGCTCTTTTTCATGGAAAAATGGGCGAAAAAATTAGCAAAGTGACCCATCACTCGTAATCATCAAGAAGTCTCGTCAACTTTTATGGAGTGTGCTCGTCAGGAACAATGAATGGTAATAACCGTTTGATAAAAGGGTTTTAGTGATGAAATGTGATTGTGGACTGATGTCGGTGATTTTTACTACACAAGATATTCCGCTTTTGCGTTCTCCAGTTCTCCACGATAGACTCACTTTGTAAGTTGTCGTGACCAGCGCAATGATGTAAAGTGACGTGCTGATTAGATTAAAGTAAATTAAGATCTACATGAAATTTTGTTGTTAGAATTTATCAAATTACGTTAATTAGTTGGACATATATGAGGCGAGGCGTAATTTTTGTGTAGTAAACTATTTGGCAGTGGAGTAGTAAAAATAGTAATTTCATTTTACATGTTTGGTGAAAACCTCGGACTGGTTTTCAATGTACAGTTACCAAACAGTGCCCAGAAAGTTATTGGTTGCTTTTAGTGCTCTCATATATTTTTGGTATTTAGCTAAACATTTAAAAACGCAATGCTCCGGTTCATCACGTCTTATAATCTTCAATCTTACTATTAGTGGGCACAGAACGTCATCTAATCTTGTGGTTCACATAAAATTGTTTTTAATTTGCTGAAAAAAGTAGTACCGAATACTATTATAGACTTCGTACTGTTTATACACCAGCCGAATTATGGCTCCTGTTCCAAATTTTAAAAGGAAATTGTTGTAGGTTTTGTTAAGCTAATTTTTGACGAAGCTCGAAAGCTGTCTAGAACAGCATTCATATGTCAGATAATAAAATAAAAATGCTATGTACAAGGAAAATTCAGTTCACTTCATAGTTTAAAAAGATAGCGGCAGCGCTGCATTAAGCATGATTACCGTGTTGAAAATGACAGCATTGACTAAAACATCAGTTTTCTATACATGATGTAGAAAAACAAACATGAGTAGAACTTACTTAGAGTAGTATGTAACGAGTAATGCTCATTAAATATTTGGAAGCAAGCAAATTGTTTTTCAGTAATAAAGTTATTATTGGCAAATTAAACGTTTTATTTCTGTTTTATGTTTGTTACAGGTCACGAGAGAACGAACTATTAGCCACCCACAAGAAATAAGTACACATACCGTGTGATTGCTTTTCAGCTTCACTTTTTACATGACTGCTCGAGCTCGGTCATTTAAATACGGTTATCATTAGTGCTTCTGCTCACTTCGTTCAAGAAGTCGATCATTAAAAAAGTTTTGTGATGGTTCATGTAGCTGCGAGTTGTATAGACGGAATCGAAAAACAGAGTGAAGGCTGCACAGGAACTTCCTGACAAAACTTGTTACGTGATTTACGCGTTGAAGTTAACAGGCTTTTAATATGAATTTACTATTCCACTCACAAATATTGTCAAATCTACATACATGACTGCTACCTTCGACTTGACACTATGTACTTGTACTACATACAACACAGCTTTCGCCTTTGTACTATAAAATGATCATCGGCTGGAGGAGGTTATGGGAATGACTGTTGAAGTGAAGAGTGCTGAGTACCAAAACTGGTTTTGGTTTTTGATTGTGCGAGGAAAGTGAACATTGTGATTTTTTCATAGAGATTTTTACTGTTTTCTACTCTTAATTCTTCATCCTTCGTTAAATAGATGCAAAATAAAGTTGCCTCTTGTGCAGTCATTTATCGGTGCTTCCTTGAAAAATTGGAACCTCCACTTATTGTTACAGATATATAACGCACAAGTACTCAAAATTACATTTACACTGGTAAGTACCCGCATAAGTTTGGAAATATCAGTATACCTATGCAAAAAAATTCATATAATATGATTTATTAATATCCAAAATTGCATATATTTTGTATTTTGTAGATACTGACGGAGAAGGGAACGAGGTGCCATATATGCAATAACAGTCAAACGCTCACCAATTGCCAAACACTTATTTTAGCCGTAGCAGCAGATTCAAAGCTTAAAATTTTCGGGGAATGAGTCAGCATCAGAAATTATCTTGACGAGGAAGCAATCAAGATTTACTGTTTTCCTCAGTGAAAGTCTGCTAGTAAATCATAAGAATTCTAGCGGTGCGTAGTGCCTAACCGTGTTCACGACCCATCCACCCATCGCATCAACATTTTGTTTTTCTCATTTCAACTGCAAAATTGTAATTGCTATTTCAAGAACTGATCCTGTACGTTATTCTTAGCTACTACAAATGATCTAATTAATGAACTTTTACCAACTTTCTTTCTAAATTATTTTTGAAGTGATTTTCTGAGATAAGCGTAAATTCTGCTGTAGTAGCAGCATGAGTAGCTACATTTAGACGACGTTTGTACATAAATTTACGTCAATAACAATAACATTTTGTCGAGATTAGACTACTTCTTGTGAAGAAGCTTTACTACTACGTAATGGTGAAAAGTTAAATTTTCACTTTACTAAAACAGATTTGCTGGTAAAAAATTTTTACGGGAGTTTATCAGCGGATGCATAAACTCCAGGGATTAAAGGCAAGATGTACTGTCTGGAATAAGTGCAATAATATTCTAAAGAATAATAGGGGTATGTCCATTCGTCTTT
>JAHZND010003884.1:0-20476 GCA_027744115.1 Acrocyrtus sp. NNG-2020 | reverse complement strand
TACGGAACATACAATCCATATCATTTTTTTTCTCCTGTCTCCATCCCATTTTTCAAATAAGAGCGGGCAAAACTATACAGGCTTAAAGGGCAGAATATATATATTTTTTGAAAAACTAAAACACATCTTTTTCTTTCTCTCCTTTTAGTTGGAGCTGTATAGTGCATGTAAATAAACGGAAGTAAAAACCGCTTTTACAGTAACGTCCCTGCGTGTCAAGCGCTAAGTCATATTTGGCGACTCCGCTCCACTCGCAGACGTGGGAGAGCACATCCTTTTTTGCTCGTTGTGATGTGCGATGATGGCGCTACACAGAAAAACACAGTGTTTACTTCACAATATTATTTATACTTGAAATGAGTCTCAGTTTTTCCTTAGCCTGAAATATACGGGAAGATATATACAATAAAAAGGGGCTCGCATCTCATCTCTATAATATAATTTTTTTTTCTCGCCTCCACAATTTTCTTCTCTACCCTATTATATATTTTTTTTCTCGGGAGAAAATGCTGTGTCGTCTGCCAAACGCGTGTGTAAGTATGTAATAATAACAATAACACATAGACAATGTCATGCCCAGGACGAGAAAGGCTCTCAACTTTATTATAGATATAATGGAAGTAGCCATTTCCATGCACATTCTCATAATCCTTTCGTTTTTTTATATTTCTATTTACATAGTGCGAGTCGACGGAAAAAAGTGGGAGAGTGGAAGACGGGAGCAGCGGAGCCCTATAAAATATACGTTTTTATGTCTTTACAACCATCGAATTTCAAAAGGAAATGAGAAGAGGGTAAAAAAAGAGACTCACCAAGAGTCAGTCTTCAAGAGAAAAACTGTGATGCTTTCTTGCCTTCATCTTCCTCTCTCTCTTTTCCTCTCCATTTTATTTTCTCGGGTGCTTTACTCTTCCATATCATTTTTTTATTCTCATCTCCTCCTACACACTTTCACGGAGAGTCGCCCTGTCCTCTCCCTTTTTCTCTCTGCTCCCATGTTTCTTGTCGGGAGATATATTGCAGTTGTCAAAACGGCGTTCTAAAACTGTCAATTTTATAGTTTAAAAGTGGAGAGGTAAAAATAATGCCGTTGTCAAAAAATTTGTGACTCAATATCCCCGGCTGGCAGCAGGCAGCGGGAGCGCGGATGGCGGGAGGAGCCAACCAAGAAAAACTGAGAGAAAGAAAAAAAGGAAAACTGCAGGAGCTATTTTCTTTCCAAGTTCAGTGAGCACAAAAAAAATATTGCGCGACTTTACTCTAAAGTGCAGTGCAGTACAGACGCTTTTCTACTACAAAATTTTGTTTTTTGTTTTTAAAAAATGGAGAGCTTTGTACAAATTTTTTTGGAGGGAGATGGGAATTAGGATACAAAACAGAAATTTTTTGTAGGGCTGCTCTCCTTGTGTGGAAATTGTGGACGAGAATTTCTAAGTTGAGAGCTGTAGTGAAGGAGACAAGAGTGGAGTCTCCAGAGGGCGAACATTGGCCGGCGCATCTTGTTTTATTTTTTTGTCGATTTCCCCCTCTTGACAGTGCGTATTCAATAGCCGGTGCAAGGGGAAAACGTACAACTTTTTCCCTCTTGGTGACCTTTCACTTACAATCCCCTTTTAAACGTTAGATCCTCACTGAGGCTGTATGCACTGCATAAGGGAAAAAGCATAAACCAGAATTTTTTTTGCTTTGCACTTCTAACCGCACTGCTATCGCTGTGAAGAGTTACTTCCCACCACTCTCCCAATTTAACAGAAGGTACACTATCTGCCTCGAAAATTTAGCACCAACCTTTAGCTTGCTCGAGGGGGAAATGCAATAAAAATGGGTATCTTGCTGGTAAATGAGCAGCCGCTTCGAGAACTCACGCTGCTACCGTTTTTTTTGACTACGACCCGTGACGAGAGTAATGTAGGAAGGGCACCTGATAAAAAATGTATTTACTCGCCGTAAATATTAATTCCATTTTGTTCTTTCTCTGTATTATTCCCTCTTTTTTTAAAAAAAATCTGGAATTTTGCACGGCCACCACTTTTCTCTAGGGCCCACCCTATACCATGAAGATTTTAGGACTAGTTTTTTTTGAAGACAGCAAAAATTATTTTAATTACCTGCCCCACTGCCCCACCCCCTCTTAAATTAAAAGGCACGGCAAGATAAATCGGAAAACTTTAGAGAAAATCAAATGAACGAAGGATATCCCTGCATACTTGTCGGCATTGTTTTTCCAGGATAATGCAATATTTTGTAGATGAAAATGGCTTTACAGCGATTTGCTACTAGAACAAACATTTTTTTAAAAAAAGTTTTGCCATTTACGCGCACGTACTATTGGCGTGCTTCCTCCTTCTCTAGCTCTCCCCGGCAATGGAAACGTTTCGTAGTAAACTCGCGCTAAAAAATTGTTGTCTCCGCTCCCCCTCCACTTTTCAGAGCCGCTAAAGAGTATACACTCATATTTCATTTTGTATCTTGATTTTAGATACTCACTTACATACGTAACATTACATGCCTCATCGACCCTTGGCTACTATTTTCATTCAGTGATCGCACCGCTTCAACATCTACATTCTCCTCTCCTCTCCACTTCCATTACAAAAAGTTGTGCGTTCTCCACATTCACCGGGAGCGGGAATCACTCTTTCTCAAGCTCAAAAAAAATTTTTTTTGAGCTTGCGCGTGTCCCGTTGAAACTCAAAGTCTTCCAAGAAAAAAAAATTATTTCGGTAAGACAACGGAAAAGATGGAAAAGATTGGAGAGATCTTCCAACAAAAACTGTTTCATTTTTTCTCCAATACTTTTCTCCAAGACAGAGCAGGCATGTGGCTATTATCAACCGAAAATGCCCTCCAAAAATGGAGAATTTCGGTGTGGCTGTGGAAGGAGAAGTAGTAATCTTGGAATGAAATGGGTGCAGAACTCCACATCTTTCTTATCTTCCCCTGAGAGATGACAACAATTTCGTGTCTTCCCGGTATAGCGTGTAATTATTCAAAATTTGAAATATGCTGGCATTTTCGTAATTGATGAAGGGCAAGATGAATATCCTCTTAGTTGCTCCAAAATGGCACTGGAATGATAAAGAATTTCTTTGCTCTTTAAACTTACCAACTTTTCTTTCTTGTAGAGAAGGGTATAGACGAAGAGTCAAAATTGTAAAAAAAAAAATATTATTTCCACGGAAAAACTTTATTTCTCCGGGTTGCTGGAAATAGCACGAGTACGAGAATAAAAATGCATATCGAAAATATATAAAAATGTGGTATGAGCCCTTCCAAAATAAAATATTGTACAGAAGAGAAGCAGAGAATGATGGGGGAGGATGCACCACTATTTCATAGATAGATGCCGCACCGTCGACACGGAACAGTTGTTGTATTGAGTAATGCTCTACTTCTTTTTTTGTTGGAAAAATTTTTATTTTTCTGGCTCTCGCCGCCGTTTACCGTTTTTTACCCAATTTCAGGTTACACACTGAAATAGTCAGAGTGGATTTTTATTTTAAAAAAGAAAACTTCTGTGTCAAGTGCTTCCTAGGTACAAAAAAAAGTATTTTGACTTGGGTACCTAACAGCTGGAAAGGAAAATTGTGGGAACGAAGTAGTAGCACTGTTGGTGGGTTTTACTGTGTAGGAAAGTAAAAATTTTCAGTCTTTTTTTTCCTTTTTCTCCCAAAACTCCACTCCTTTTTGGCACTCACAATCGTAGAGATGAGTTTTGTGTGGGAGCTCAAAAGGATAAAAAAAAGAAGCAAACTCGCTCCGTGAAGAAGACTCATCGTCATCGTGCAGGGGAAAAAAGGATGTGAATATGTCAAACAGAAAATATTGTAGTCGAAGGACGAGTTCCCATCCCAAAAGTTTGGCACGGTGTGAGATAGCTGAAAAAGTTCCGTTTCCACCACACCAACAAACACTACCCGGCCCTAATTCAGTGCGTGGCGAATGAATGGTGAAGGTTGACGGTAAAGGAAAAAAGAAAAGTGCGAATGTGATAATTTCCCTTTCTGCATTTCAAATCTGTCTCCATTTTTAATTCAGAGATGAGCACGATGACTATATTTAGTCCTCCTCCTGCAAACAGAGAATTTCTGCGTGTGTCTCACTCGCACTTGAAAGTAATTTTTATGCGAGAGTATGGAAATTTCCCTTTTAGAATATAATTTTTTTTCTCTCGCTTCCTCTTCATCCACTTAAGGTGAATGTAAAGTTCTTTACTGTGGGAAGCTGAGCGTACAAAAAAAGTGGGCTAAATGAGAGTGATAGCTGCATTTTGAAAAAAAAATTATTCTTTACGGTCCTGAAGCACACAGTCACAGTCACCCTACTAGAGCTCTGCTCATTAGCACAAGAGTGCTTTTACGACTACTGAAAATTTGCCCACTTTTCAGCTTTCGCAAAAAAGGAGTGAAGGTGGACCTTTCAAAAAGTAAATTCGGAATACGCGCTGGAAGTGCTTATTGTACGCACCACATCATAAAATAAGTAGGCAAGCCCATTATTCCATCACAGCAAAAGTACGAACCACAGCTTTCCACTAGACACTTTTTTAGAAAAAAAATATTTTTTTTTCCTTTTTTGCGAAAGCACCCTTCCCCTATTAACTTCGTTTGGAGCTTCCCTCCTCACAAAAAAAATATATTTCTCGTGCTTCTTCAGACAGGTCAGAGGTGGAACACTTTCTCCCACCTCAACTTCCATTTCATGTTTCAGCTTCCCTTCTTGCAAAGCACTTGGGCCCGCTAATTTAGCAAGTTAAGTGGACGTACTTTAACGTGATTACGTATAACTTAGTTCATTTTTTCCATGAGTGACTCCCAAACGTAACCATGTGCCCACTGCAGACAGCACACTATCCAATTTTGTGGCAGCTAAATGCCACACACTTTATATTTCGCTCTTCCTTCCCAAACAGAAAAAAAATCTGCTAAGAAAATTAATATTAGAAAGGGAGCCATAATAAGCAAGCTGTAAAATTCATTAGGGACTATACCCTCCCAACCGTGCCTTCCACTTTGCTCCCACGTTACACATTTTTTTATTATCACTCCATCCCCTAAAATTACGGTGTGCTGATGTAACCTGATCACGAATCAGGGAAATAATTCCGAGGATAAAATACACGAATATTAATTATCCACTTTTGGTCCACACGATACATGTACAGCTCACTAATTACACTTAAATTGGGTTTCTGGGTGGAAAACCCCATCCCGAAAACTTTTACTTTTTCGTATAATTATTTAATAATGGCCGTCCGCGCATTCCAAGCACACTCAGAAGGGAAACAATAGCCCAACAACAAGAATTATAGTAACTCTGCCATGTTCTCTGTTTTTCCGTGTAAAGTGGGACTGTGAGAATGTGAGAGTGCAAAAATATAATAATTTCGTCCTTCTTAATCTTCCCGCTTCTCTGGTCGGCCCTAATAATATGCATAAATAACGTGCCTAATGAGAGCATGACAAGTACTCCATTTTCCCTTGGCACGCCGGAACCCAAAGCCTAAGAGTAAGTTGCCGTCGCCGGCTTTCCCTTTTTCCTGTCTCCGTGTAAAATACAAAATTTTTTGCTGGTTTTAAGTGAATGCGCCCTTCCATTTTATGTACACTTTTAACGACAAATTAATGGTGGCCCGCGAGCCTCCACTACTCCATGCATGTTTCATGAACATCGACCCCATTCACAAGTTGCAAGTGTAATTTTACGAAGTGATGAGCGAGATGAGGACAACGCACACTTGCGTTCATTTTACTACATATTAAGGGAGTGTTGGCGAAAGCATTTTTTTGTTATGTGCAGCTGTAAATAAAAATATTTCTTTTAAAAAAATTGTGTTCTTACCTTGGTAAGGAAAGGGCTCTCTTGGGTGTAAGCAGCCTAACAGGAACCTGTAAAAACAGAAAAAAAATTGGTAAATTATTGGTAAATAATTGGAATTTAATTTTGCGCTAGAGTAAGCTGCAAAGCGTTGCTAATCCACTTAATTTTGTTTAGCATTAATTAAATTGAAAATGGGATTATGGCGCAGCCGATTTAGTGAAGCACTTTTTTTTTCATTATAGAACACTTCTTTTTTTAGGCATAAGAGGCGGGATAGCTTTCACATAGAGAATTGTAGTGAAAAGGAGAAGGGAATTTTTTTAGGGAGATGCGATGGGGAGAAAATCTCCGAGAAGGAGAAAAAAAGCTAGCTCGTCCTGAAGCAGTTTCCCAAAAATGAAGTAACAAACGTCAGGGAGAACGCCGCCATTTTTAATTTATGACTGTGAAATAATAGGGGAGCAAACCATGTGAAAACAGAAAGTTTTCGGGAAAGTGAAAGTACAACTTTTTCAGTGTCTCTATCTTCCCCTCTCTCGTCTCGATGTTTCTCTCTTCTCCACTGAAACTTGGATTTTCCTCCCGCCAAAAAAAATCCAAAAAAATAAAAATTCCTCTTTGGGAACAGGCACATAAAGAGAGTTCCATTGCGACATCATAAAACCATTCCGAAAATGCACTGCACTGTTTACTATTATGCTGTAATTATTATTACTACTATTATTACATAATACTATTATATTTCGTAAAGGGAGGGTGAGGGCCAAAGCACCATTATGGAAATATTCTGGAGCGCCACCTCGACGTGCATCAAGATTCGAGGAAATTTTCATCCTTTATTCTGGTTGCTCTTTTTTGATTGCACCAACAAAGTATTTTTTTCTGAGCCGGGAGTCGGAAAACTTTTGGGAGCATATTTGGCCATAGGCACACCACTCTCTTCCTTCTGCTGAGCACTCCACCTCCACCTTGTAACTTTTTCCCTAGTGCACTTCTGCACTGCGTAATCTTAAGATAAGTCTAAGGTGCTTTTATATCTCCTCTTTTTGGCTTTTGTTGATGTTGTTAATTTCACTTTGCCCTCGAGCAAACAGCCAATCTTATATAGTCGCCATTACCATCACTCAAAGTGGAAGTCACTTCTGAAGAAGAGAGACAGGGTGGGATAGACTCTTATGAGTACGGCTCTTCTCCCAATTTTCCGTCAGTGTTTGCCAGCTCCACTTCTCCATGAAAATAGCTCATTTCTGCATGCATCCCCTTATTTTATTACCGTATCGCTTGGGGCAATTTACCATAAAGCTCTGCCCACTTTTCTCTTTTTTTATATATTTTCTAGCCCACCCACAGTAAAAAAAATATATTTTTTTGGCTCAGCCTTGACAGCCTTCTTTACTTTGGCGACGTGGCACTGGAAAGAAAGGTACAGGTAAAAGGGCTCCTTTGGGAAGCTAAAAAAGGTGTGTTTTGATTTCCTTTTGGGTTTACTCCTGAATATTTCAGTGTTTCATGGTCACACACACTCAGGGTCGGATTTCCGCACTGTAATCTTCCACTTTTCAGCTCAAGACGCTTCCTCATCCATTATTACTATGTGGGTGAAGGGAAACCGGGGAAAATAATATATCGACTGCTTTGCTCTCGCCTGTATATAGGACGTGCAGAAAATCTATTTTTTCTTGCAAACCCAAAAAAAAATATTCGTTAGGAAAATTGCACAAAAAATTTCTCATTTTCTCTGGAAACAGCAGCGCAGCATGCCTGTTTTGAAATTACGATAAAATTTTATTTCTATATGTCAATGGCGCAAAATGCAATTTGCTGCTGCTCAGATCAGGCCCACCAAAGAGCATCCTCTTTCTTCTGGAGAAAATCAGGCATCTCTTCTTTTTCCTTCTTCTCTCCACTCGAAGCCCTCACAGTTATAAGTGTAGAGGCTGTCAATAAGGGACAGGAAGATTGTTCTCGGATGCCAAATTGAATGAAGTGGATTCTTGAAAATTTCGTTTTTTTCTTCTTTTCCCTGCCACACCACACTAGCAGCAAGTTTCCTCCTCTTTTTCTCGTTCACAGTTCACAGCCAACACTCCTTTTTAGAGTGCACACAGAGCGCCATGCTCACCAATCAATAAAAGAAAGTACATTGAATGACATCAAAAAGATATTCTTCCTCGCCATCATCTCCTCCATCCTTTCAGAGAGAAAGGGAAAAGGGTCGCAATTGAAAGGATCACACAGTATCACCCAGCATTATTGCAATTGTTCGAGTTTTATGTAACTGAAATAGTTTTTGCTCAACTTTTCCATTTTTCCTTTTTTTTTCTTTCGTCCCATTCCCGTCTAATGAAATAGACGGAGCTGTAAGTGTAGCCGGGATATGCCACATTTACGTCCTCATCCTCAAATAATAGAAAACTAATGGGGAATTGAAAGGCTAATATAGGTATCGCCAAAAAGAAGTAAAATGAAATCATCAACATTTTCCCATGTCCTCCACTCACACTTACTTTTATTACTAAAGGCAGAAAAAAAATTTTCCCCTTTTTTCTATTGCTCCCCGTACCATTTCGCAATGCACTTGATCCACTAAGCACTATAGCTCCAATGGGGACATCAAGAAAAAAAAAGAAATTTTTTTCTTCGTAGTCCAAAGAACCCAAAGCAATTCACTAAATGATTTATGTTATCCTAGCGCAAAAAATATATATTTAGGAAGTTGGCTATTTTTTTGCAGAGAGAGGCAACTTTTCCGTGTATTTTATTTTCAATGGGTGATGTAGAGGTGCACCTTTAAAATAAAGTCTGAAACTTTTTTTACCACTGTTTACTTGTTTAGTTTCGATTATGAGCCAGATTAGGATGTAATGGAAGCTTTCACAACTTTTCTGGCTTTTTGGCTATATCTTTAAAAAGAAAGAAATCAGTGAGAAATATGCATACACCGCAAGAAAAAAAAGCTTTTTATTTGGTCTCTCTCTATTGAGCTTGACGCTTTTTTTTAGAAACTTCCTTCAATGAACTTTTATTTTCTGGTTTGGAAAAAATACATTTTTTGTCAAGTACATCTTCATGGAAGCGACTTCCAAGAAGTATATTTTTTTTACTTTCAGAGACAAAACTGCTTACAGATAGAGAGACACGGTGAGAAAAGAGAAAAGTTGCCTTGTCCAAACAAGGTTCCCAGGTTGGGAATTAAATTCTCACATTCGGTGAAGATACCGTTCATTGCTTTCAGTTCGCATGATAGGTAAAAAAAAATTGGGGGAAATTGTGTAGCTTAACACGTTACGTCTAGACTTAAAACAAGAGGAAAAAAAATTATTTGGGGATGTACCATGTACCCTCGCTTGTTATACGTTTTTTTATTTGGATGTGGTTGTCGCAACTCTCTAGGAAGTGTAGAGCACTGAACATTTTTCGACTTATTTTTCCAGGTGCACACGCTACTTTTTCATGGTGACAGCTAAACCCAGCTTCTTTCTCTTCTGCAGCTGGAGCTGGAGAAAGGAATAAGAAGCGGTGGCGTGGTGGTTGGGGGAGAAATGAAATCACGACTTTTTTCCTCGCCCTCTTCCACCTCCAAAATAGATATTACATAACAAGCCCATAGCGTTTCACTAAAACACTCTTTCGGGATAGGGATATAATAAAAAAGCCTCCTCCCATTTCTCTCCTTTTCTCTACTTTGCCAAACTAACCGTAAAAAAATTACACGTTTTCTTTATCCCTCAAATATGCTTAATAACATGTTGCCATTCCCTTTAAAACACACACTAAAAAATTAAAAGCTATGATTTCATATATTTTTTAACATCCCAGCTTAAACATTTTTTTTCTAAATAAAGTCCAGCAAGTTAAAACAAGCTAGACCCAACCTAGCTTAAAAATGACCCTGAAGAGGAGAGAGAGCATATAGGCGCACTCTCATTAATTAATTTTGATTAGGCTAATCTCCTTTTAAAAATGGAACAAAGTTTTTCTGCTCGCATCCTACAGGGAGCTGGTCCGCATTTTTTTAAATACTAAATACAAGCCCAATCCCGGATTTAGCCCAAGGTTAGAGTTAGTGCACGGAACTGCATCAGCTACATTTTCTCACCTAATTTGCAAAATATTTTTTTATGCTGTAATTAGCCTCGATGAGTGCACGAGTATAAAAGTAGCTCGACCATAAATTTTTTATAAGTAGAATACCTTTTTTTTATCCCAACTCACTTTACTCACAAGTGACGAACTTTTGAGTAAAAAACGGGCGAAAACACACAAAAAAATTTTTACGTGTGCTGCAATAGCCGCTTACATCCTTTTTAGAGCTCACTTTCGTTATTGATTTTCCCTGAGAGATGTTCCAGGGAGAGGCAGTGTTGGAGGAGCACTTCTTCAAAAATATATTTTTTTAGGTGGGAGATGAGCCAAAAAGTCTTTTAAAGAGTGCCACTACACCTACCCTCCAAAACCTGCTCGTAAGTAACGCTCATCCTTTTTATTTTCTACGAAACCTCGTCAGACACTGTTGCTAAGTCGTAAGCCGTTAGAGTTATTTTTGCTATTTTTTAGCCCTGCTTAAATCAGACATAATATGCAACTGTTGATGACAATGCCGTTCCACTCAAAAGATCAGAGGGATACTAATCTTCCTTTTCCAGGGCGAAAACGCTTTCATTAAAAAAATTTCGTTCTAGGAATAAAGCGCTCGTTGACGGTTTACAAGTCTATGAGTGGATACCCTTCTGAGTGAATGAGCAAATCGCACCAATGTAAAAAAAAATTGGATGGAGTTACCCTTCCGCGCACTCCGTTCCTAAACTAAAGATAAAAAAACGGCGCTAGTATTAAAAAAGCGCCTAAAAATGTAGATATTTTTTTATCTTTTCTCCGCCGCATTATCCTTATCTGGAATTTGTAAGGAAAATCACTCAATTTTTTTTATGCTGGCTGTCTCTAAAATATTGAGAAAAGTGTATCGATCATATCTTCACTCGTCATTCTCCCCCCAGGGGAAGGAAAAAAAGAGTATCCGCCATGCATACATATTTTCACTTATACCTGAAACAAAATTTGTAGTTGAGGTGTTCGGGAAACAGAAAAAGGGATTTTTTTCTTATCCAATTTCGCATGCCAAAAACATCTACTCCTCGTTATCACCTTCGCTATACATATCCCCCGCAAAAAATTTTTTTTAGCTCGTTGGGAAAAAGAAGAAATAAAAATGGAGAGAGCTGAGTAGAATAAAACAGAAAAAAAAGAAAATATGCCTGCACCCATCCACACATGATATATCAGGCTCACACACAATAGCAAAAACGGAGAAAAAAAGTGGAGATGAGTCTTTTTTATCCTGCTCTCGCCACGCAGAAATCTGAATCTGGAAAGTTTCACAAATCTCAATTCTAGGAAATCCGTTCCTTCACAAACAACCAGTTCGTTGCACACTGATTGTGTAATAAAGGCATGTCTTGCAATCCGGAAATACAAAATATAGATATAGCCTTTAAAAAAATTTCTTTCTAAAAGACGCAACTAAAACTTTCATCTCTCTCGCAATACACTTTTTTTATATGCAAGCACACTTGTTTAAACATAAAAATCCGAAAATTGTAGTTACATCGCGACTTCGTATCAGTTTCGTGGATTGGTGGAGTAGAAAGCATAAAAAAAAACTTTTTTTTTACCAATGCACCGATATCGCTTTCTCCGTTGACACCATCCATTCATTCTTTTCATGCCAGTGACACTCCACATTTCTCCACTTGGTTCATTTTTTGATGCCGAAAAAAATAAAAAAGGGGAAAGAAGGGAGTGAGAAAAGGAAAAGAAAGGAAGAATTAAGTGAGCAGCAGTTATAGAGAAAATTTACGGATCAGGAATAAAAAAAAATCCGGGTAAGTATAAAAGGATTGGGAGTACTTTTCCATTTTAAATTTTACACATGAAATCATTGCCTCTTTCATTTTCCTGCTGAGCGTTCCCTTTCTCCAGAGGATTTTCATCTTTATTTGAGTTTTACGTCTTCCTTCCACCCCCAAAGCAAGTTTTCTATAGTGTTTGGAGGCGAGATGCCTCCGAAATACGTAGATTTAGGGAAATGCCTCAGACACCTTCTTCTGTGACACTGCTCAGCGCTCACTTTTCCCAGCCCAGCTAGAAGTCCCTCTCCTTACACCGTGACATAATGGGAGCATACGTAAATTCCTGTAGAAAAGCGGGCATTTCCCAAACCGTTATATATAATTTTCTTCAAGTATAAAACTTTTTTTAAAAAAATATATTCTTTCTTTCTAGTAATTTTATCATCACCTTAATTTCTACTCACACAGCAAACAATAATTAATCTTGAAGGGGGTGGGAGCACTGTGGGAGTGTGATTCTGGTGCAGCCGCGCGCCCTCATCTTTTCAGTTGCTGCTCCTCCCGCGCTTTTATTCTTTTTGGAAGTCATTAATATTCCTGCAAGTCAGCTTTCCTGACAGCAAGCCCAAGAACAAGTTCCAGATAAAAATGAAAACGTCGAGAGTCAAGAGAGTGTGCTGTCCAAAAAAATAATATGTATAGATCCCTCGATATACCACTCCAACTTGTGTGCTCTAACAAGCTGCCCTCCAAAAAAAACCTGGCTAGTTAACAACTTTTTTCTCCTTTTTATTTGTGGAGAGTATAAAAAAAGTTGAAAAAATATTGCTAATCTTACAGTTCCATGTATTTGCGGCTATTTCCACATTTTTTTTTGAATTTGGAAGCGGTAGACGAGAAGAAAACAGAGAATAGCACCGAACTAAATTAACATTTTTCTCCAAAAATTTTTTTGGAGTGTAGGGCTACCTAAAAAAATTTGAAAAGAAAGACGTCACCACTCCAATTAAGCATGACTGTGTGCATCTTCCTCTTTTTAGGATGAGAGTTGGAGTAAGGCTTATTAGGAAGAGGAGATAAGAAAAGTGTGCTTTTTTTGTCTACCTGTAGAAATTCTTTTTTTTAAAAAAAACTTATTTCCTTTCTTTAGCAAAAACACATTTTTTCCTCTTTCAATCATTCATTCATTTATTCAAGGTTTCCTTCCCGTCTCATCAATTTCCCGTAGCTGCCTAGTAAATTCAGAAAGATAAGAGTGGCACACCAGTCTAGTAATTCATTTACCACAGGAGAGAATAAATCACGTCTTTTTTCATTCCAAAAGAATTTTTTTTCTTGCTTTTGCATTTCCTCCTGGAAAAAAAGTGGATTTCCTTTGGTGCTATAGAAGCAGGCTGACACAGTCGTTCCAATAATTTTTATTTTTATATGTGCGGTGTGCTGGAGAGGTGGAAAACAGTTTAAAGCTCCATATTGGCAACCATGAATTATCAAATGGAACACTTGGGAGTGAACGGTGTGGCGATGGAGTTTATGGGAGTGGAGGGCTCCGCTTCCTACTTTAGAATACGCTCATAATGCGTTGTCGCCTTTTACATTTCCGCTACTTTACAGCCCCACTTTTTTTCTAAGCTGTGGCCCCCACTTATGAATCAGCCATTTTCAGAATCCGGCGAAAAACCGTTTTTTCATGAATTTATGTCAGTTATTAAAAGTGAGGAGTGCGTTAAGGCATAAAATATGTACATTTCTTTTTTTATAGCCGCCAAAAAAATAAAATTTTGTTTACACACCGAGCCACTTACACATAAAGCACATACTACTTCCCATCAGCCTTTTTTCTTCTTTGAAGAGTCTCATTTTTCTCCTTTTTTTTTGCAGACTTCATCTATTAGCTAAATTGGTTCCGAAAAGAAAACTCAGTTATCTTTCATTAGAAAAAAAGGCATTCAAATGGGGAAAAAAGGCTGCCTCCTTGTTTTCAGAATGATTAGCCTACATTCTTCGTCGGCTTTTGAGATATGAGAAAAAAGAGAAAAAAAAAACTTTTTGAATAATGTGCAATAAAATGGAAATGGAAAAGAGTGATGTGAGCACCGAAAATGGCACGGTTTCTTCTTCCACCGCCACTTCCATTCTAACAAATTTCTTATTTGCAAGTTCATCAATGGCTTTGCAGCGGTGGTGGAAATTGGAGAGAAAAGCACATTTCCGTACAAGCCTAAAAAACCTCTTTATAAGCTTACCTCCCTATAAAAAACGATAACTGTTATACCCCGCCGTTTCCAATCAAGGCGCGCGCCCTGCACACCTGCAACATTCAAAATGAATAACCACTCCCGCCATATCTTCTTCTCCTTCTGCCACATTCTTTCTTTAAGGAGAGGGAGAACGACGAACAGAAAAAAATGATGATGGATTTTTTCTGTAAAATCAGCGAGAAGCAAAAAAAATTTTTTTTTATATCTTACCTCCTGGCTCAAAGGCAGACTATCAAAGCCATAAAAAATGGAAAGGCAAATCAATATTTTTATAGGAGAGTACCCACATAAAAATATCTATGTGCCCTTATAGTGGTGATAAAAAGTGAAATGGGATATTTTTTTCTTACTCGCCATATGCTCTAAAGCTGTATGTCATTTTAGGTGGCTTATGAAGATGAAAATATGCTGGAGCATGTCTTTTGCCTCCAGTCCTAAATATAAAAATGGCGGGAGGGAGAGTAAAAATAGTGTGAAGCTTATCTACCTGTCTGTAAAAAAATTACCAGTAAAAAGGAAACTTTCCCTTCCTTAATTATACCTTTTTTTGGGTAATATTCCCATCAAAATCTTCTTTTTTTTCGGGAGACAAGGTGTATAGGTACCAATATAAAGAGAGTTTTTTTGGATTCCTTCTATTTCGCTAATGCCTTTTTCCTCTTTTCCTGGAAGATTTACAAGTTATCAGAGGCACGGTATTTTTTAGTTTTATAGGCAGTTCTGCTATCTCCCTTTTTCGCCTCAATATGAAATGATTTTCATGAGCGCAACCACCGCGTCGCACACACAGACTCGAGGCACACGGCACACAATCTCATATATTTTCAATATAAAAATTCAATATGCATGTGACGTGGATGAAAGGGAGCACATAGCATCGCATTTTATTATTACAATTCGTTGCCTCCAAAATCGAAAGGAGTTCGCGTGATGGGGAGTAGGGGAAAGAAAAAATTGTGAGGGAGGGAAGAAGGAAAGAAAGACGCTTTGGCGCTGTTACGGAGTAAGGTATGACACGAGTAATATGACAAGAATATGAGAAAAAAGAATGTGCAAAGGAAAACGAGAGGAGATGAGGAGCCAGAGAAAATAGGAAAGGAAGCTACTGAATTTCAGCTTTCTCTTTGGCACTAACAATCCTGGCCAAGAAGTATGTGCGGGAGTCTCCATCACTGTCTTCCTATGATGGGGTAAGGGGCACACTGCTCCAGATTTCGGTGGAACAATACAAATGCATGAAAAAGTAGTCAAGCTAGCAGATTTCCAGAGGGACTCAAATCTAAATAATTTCTTGCAGGATTTCCAGATTTTCTACATATTGAATCGGAATAGCAATGTGTGGAGATATGTTGAGCGCGTGCCCAGCACTGGACTGGCAAAGGCTACGCATTTCATATAAGAAATAGATATGTTTTTTTCGCTGTCTTCCAAATAGAACTTTTTGTGCAGAAAGGAAGCAAATATTTAACTGAGCTATTTTTCTCTACACGTCAGCAGAATATTTAGAAAATGCTTGAAGGAGATCTTCCCCTTTCAGATTGTTTTTCCCGCTAAACAGCTGCCGTCAGTTGGAAGTTGATTTTCGAGAATAAATCGATTTTTAAATACTTTCCCGTTTCCATTTTCTGTTTGCCTAAAAAAATAAAATTGTCTCTCAGCAGATCAGACATGGATACCTATGAATAAGGCTGCTATACGCATATATTACGAAGGGATCATTTTTTTCTGCTGATTTTCTTGAAAAAAAAATTGTATCTGGAGAGTAGCAATATGCACGCTTCCAGCTGTAGTCTCTTTGCCTCCTTCCAAGAACGAAAAAAAGTGAAAGGAAGCGGGAAAAAACACGGAAATTTTCAATAAAGCTGGAAAGAGAAATGTGAAAATGCCACGGAGGAAAGTGAGTGACAGCAAATAAAAGCAACCTGTTTTGCATACATGTTTTTTTCCGCTAAACAGCTGCCGTCAGTTGGAAGTTGATTTTCGAGAATAAATCGATTTTTAAATACTTTCCCGTTTCCATTTTCTGTTTGCCTAAAAAACTAAAATTGTCTCTCAGCAGATCAGACATGGATACCTATGAATAAGGCTGCTTGCTATACGCATATATTACGAAGGGATCATTTTTTTTCTGTTGATTTTCTTGAAAAAAAAATTGTATCTGGAGAGTAGGAATATGCACGCTTCCAGCTGTAGTCTCTTTGCCTCCTTCCAAGAACGAAAAAAAGTGGAAGGAAGCGGGAAAAAACACGGAAATTTTCAATAAAGCTGGAAAGAGAAATGTGAAAATGCCACGGAGGAAAGTGAGTGACAGCAAATGAAAGCAACCTGTTTTGCATACATGTTTTTTGTGGAGGGCGTCTCAAGATATATGCGGAATTAGAAGGAGCTGTATACAGAGGAAGAAGATAAGTCAGCAAAAAAAATTTTTTTCTCTACTTTTTCCTCAGAGCTGGCAGAGTTTATCTCGTCATTATTCATCACATCACACCCGGAATATCAGGGTGACTATGACAATGTGTTGCGCTCCTTGAGAAGGAACGTGACATTTTTTTCTTCATCTCTCTCCCAAATTATGGAATTATGAAATTATCAGTGTGACGGAAATGCGCGGGGCGGGGTGCCCTTAAAAAAACTCTAAAAACCCTTCTTTTTTTTCTTGGGGGAAAGAAGCACATCTAAATTTTATGCAACCAGCACTAAAGGCCACTTTACTACGAGTACACTGCAATTTTTTAACCTTGAGGGGAAGTAAGCGGCGCAAAAAAAAGAATGCTAAATACTTTGGACAAGCCCACTCTCTTGGTTTAGGGAGAGGGCACTTAAGTACGCGCGGGATGGGAGTGGTGGCGTGACACACATTTTTCCCGTTTTTACTTTCACCTTCGTCTTCACACTCTGTTTGGTGGAGTGAAGGGAAGCGTAGAGGCTCTCTAATAGTAAAATTGGCCTTCGCGCACGGGACGGATGATGGAAAAGGCTTGATGGTGTGATGTGTGTGTATTTGAGCTTGAAAGGCACGACAGCATTTTTTTCCCTGTCAGTATAAAAGGAATCAACGGAGAAAGAAAAAAAAATTCATGGTTGATTGAACTCACAGTGAGAACCGCTGACTGACTCTGCCTGAATATGAGAATGGCATTTCAGATGAAATGTCATGTCAAAGGGCTGGCGCAAAAAAATGCTAAATCGATATAATGTGAATCCCACGCTAAAAGGGTGGGGAAAACTGGGAAAAAGAAAAAAAATGGCGCAAATAGTATAGAAAAAATATATTTTTTTTCTGAAGTAGGACGGAACAAGAAGTTTGCAGATGTGTTTCCTTGACACCTTTCCATTCTAAATTTTATTTTACGTTCTAGGAAAATCCGGCATATAACAGCCGGTGTGAAATTTCGTCCTCCAGGATGGAATCCGGAACGAGGTGAAAAATTAAAAGTTTTGGTAATTGGCAATTGGTGATACTTGAGCTTTTAAAGGGAAGTATGTTTTGCAAAAAAAATTGCCAACTTTTCCCCTAACTCTTAAAGAAATTTCTTGATTTCCTTGCAAAATATTATTATTCTGTTCTTAGCCTTTGTACAGAATAGAATGGAAAAGAGTTTTACGTTCTACTTATGATGCTCGCAATATAGAGCCAATTTGCGAAAATAACTTTTTTTTAAAAGAAAAAATATATAACTTAGGGAAAGTTATGACTTCAGAAATTTGGAAATGGCAAAGTTTACAGGGACAGGTACCCGGAGAAGAGTGGGCTTTATCGTGAACGGGGAAATTAGAGTATCCGTGTGCCACTGCTGCGCAAGAGGTTGAGTGTGGGCTGGGAAATATGTCAAAATCTGGAATATTTCGTGGGTAAAGCTACCAAGGCTGGAAATGACGGATCCGGACGTGAGCGAACATAACAAATTTCCTTACAACGGTGACACATGTTTTTACGGCTTAGATGTAATTACAGCAAAATCTATTTCTTGGAAGGCTTCCCGCTTTCCATCATCAGCAAAGTGGCAAGTGGCTACCTAACAAAAATTTCCTAAAAGGAAAAAAAAATATTCTTTTCTAAGCAAACGCCCTGATTGGAAATTAGTAAAATTCTAAAAGCAAACTGTCAACAGCGGAAGCTCAGCTCACTTCCTGCAAAAAAAAAGATGGAAAATTCCAGAAAATTCGACTAACATAATATTAGCCTTCATTAGCCTTACTTTATTAGCAGTGATTGCATCCGGCTACTTTGCCCGTCCACCAATTACATTAGTACCGAAATAGTAATTCAATCAACAAAGGTAAAAGAGTTTGAAAGCGCTTTTTCCCTCATTTCCCTTCCCTCCTACCTCACAAACCGAAACCAAGCAGAGAAGCTCAAAAAGGAGCTTCCCTTTCAACTACTTTTTTTTAACCGGGCTATACGAGTGACAAAGCAGCCTTTTGTATATTTACCGGAAGTTTCCTTTATTACCATTTTCCTTCCCGTAATGAAATCAATATTGGAGTACTATAACCTGAAGGAGCGGCTCGCAATCAAGCGTCCCAAGTTAATCCAGTTAGCTGGCTCAAATAGGAGCCGGGAGCTTGAGTTCATTCCGAGTGTTGCGGAAATTGCCATTTCCCTTCCTGCTGGAAATGGAAATTCTATGAGAGCGAGATCAGCAATCATTTTTATTCTTAGTGCTTTTAATGGGAAATCGGGACTCATAATCTTTCCATCCTCAGCGCTACACCCTCCACTAAATACTTGTCAGCTGTAATGGTGGCGTGTCACCAATAAAAAAATGAATTTTCCAGCGGCAGCAGATGCACACAGCCACAGATGCACTTCTAATAATTGCTGTGTAATGTGCCGCGGGTAGGTCAAAGAGCGAGAGCGACTTCTGGCTGTGCCACTGCCACTACAAAAATGATATTAATCGGGTACCTACCAATAATTGGAATCGCGAGAGCTTTGCGGCTATAACACGTTCCCCTCCAACTATGAGTAGAGCTGTTTTACAGCGCATAACTTGACAGCCCATTCCAATCAAAGTATCTTTTTTTATATGTTTGGCTGCACGCGTACAACAGAAAATGGGAAACTTACAAAAAAAAATTTATTTCTGTTTTCCCAGCACTTCCTGAGAGAGTAAGGCGTACTCGCTGAAGCCAAAGAAAAAAAAAGCAAAATAGGCAGAGCGCCACTTTCCAGCTCTTTTTGCTTTGAGAGGAGTATGCGATAGTGTACAAAATGAAATATTTTCTGTCTCTTCGCTCCTCTCTTCCTCTCCCTCTCCCCTCCCTATCGCTGATGACGGCGATACCGAAAAGATTGGGATGTTTGCATATGTGTGGAAGACTTTAATATATTTTTTTGCACGCTATTTTCCTTCACAGCGCCGCACATATAGATATATTTACGGAAAAATATTGTTCTAGGATCACACAGGAGACAGAGACAAGGGAGAAAATCTCTTGAAAAATCTGCATACATGAAAGGAAAAGTTATGGAATAAATTATAAAGTTTTCCATTAATTGCATTTTCTCTTGATGAAAAAGTGAGATTGGACAAGTACGTGAAGTTGGAGTGGGTGCGCGGGCTTAAAAAAAGAGAGTGCAGAGCCTACAAAAAAAGTAGATTTTTTTCAGCCTATTTTTCATATAGAATTCACGAGGCTATGTGGATTCCTCCTTTTTTTATTGTTCCTTCCAGCGTATGTGCTCGGCGTAAACGGTGACGAAATAATAAAAAAAATAATATGTCGATAGGGGAAAAATATATGAAAAAATTCCTTCACATTTTCGGGGGAGGAGAAAAAAAAGGAAGTACATTCTCCGCTGAAGATATCAATAAAAAAAGGTGTTGTGAGCAATTTGAGATGAGCTTCTCCCCTTTCCCCAATATGAAAATGGGAGGCTGGAGATAAGTGAGTATTTACTTTCCACACTCACAAATTTCTATTCTTGAAGGAAATGGAAGTATGTGCTGTACACTTTATATCTGCAATTTTATAAGCCTCTTTGGTCTAATCACGGAACATTTTCGGGAATAAAAAAGCTACGTAAATATGCTGAAATGCCACATCGCACGGTTAAAAGGGCGCTACTATGCTGCCACCTTTCCTATCCAAGATGGGAAGAGCTTTTGTTCCTTCCAGAAAACGAATTTTTTTCTCACTCCAAAAGAGAAAAAAAGATGAAGAGGAGGACGTAATGCGCTGTAATACTTTTTGGCTTATGCTATTACGCCACCCAATCCTATCTTCTGGGAAAAGGGAATTTCGCAAAAAATGAAAGTTTTTTTTCGGATATACATATTCGTTGTAGGTGGCGCTTAGCGCGAAAGTAAAAAAAGAAGAGTTTGGAGACTTCATGCGTTATTAGTTTCTTTTGGGCGGGAGCAGCAAGAATATATAATTTTGTTGGAAGGTCGTCTGGGAAACTTTGAGGAAATGGCTCAGAAGGGATTAAAATAAATATCGGATGTGTTTGGCTGACTTTCCATTGACAGTGCTCCGGATGACAATTGTTCCCTCTCTTATTTTTAAGAAGTTGAGAATGTGACTAATATTCGATTACAC
>JAHZND010003883.1:0-10160 GCA_027744115.1 Acrocyrtus sp. NNG-2020 | reverse complement strand
AAAGAAAATTTTCCAGGCGGACAGCTCTCTTGGCACTCTCCACTGTAATACACATTTCTGCATGCATCACAATCACTCCTTCCGGGACCGGTGCAGCCTCCCACGCACGAGGAATGACAGCATTTCCCAGGACCTGTTCCAAAACATCGAGCTCCTTCGCATTCCGAACTGCAAATCACCTTTGACAGCTGCTGACAGTGATTTCTCCCTTCCTCCCAGCAATTACCATCACAACTGTCGTCGCACTTTGCACAATCTCCATTTGCTTCACTTTCTTTTACGTATAAATCGGTTTCGTTGTCTTGGGAGGAGAAATAGTGGAACTGTGCCGACTCGTCCATCATAATATCTTGCCAGTTGATTGACTCCAAATAGCACATCCTTTTTCGGAAGAACATTCCAACGCTTCCTTTGGAAATCTCCTGGAGTGATGGAAATTCTAAATGGTCAATACTTGAGTCGAAAACCAAGAGAGCATATTCGGGATCTTCGATGTGAACGCGGAAGAGTGTCTGTCCCCTAATGACGCGAAGATTTCCGAAATTTATACGGCTGGAATTTATCGTTTGAATTCGTAAATAGCCAGTGATCTCCTTAACGTTCCGGAGAGTGGTTAGAACTTCTTGTGGAATATAATTGTCCTCATTTTCTGCAACCACCAAATTTCCAACGATGTGTGTGCACCCTATTTCAATGTTAGTGAATCCCCCATCTAAAGAAGTTCCACTAATACAGGGTTTATCTGATTCTGACCCTGTCACAATCCTAAATTCGTGCAAGAAGACTACTCCAGAAAGCACAGAAATCAATAGAACACCGGTCCGCTCAGCTTCCAACATTTTCACTATTACATATAAATTGATCAGTTGAAATACCTTTTTTATGTTCTTGCTACACAAAAGCAGTTTGTGAAACAGTATTTTTTCCGTTTGAATAGTTAAACGACTTTTTTGTGGTTGGAATTAATCACTATCATGTCAACTGTTCTGTTAATATCACATAAATTAAGAATGAATGAATCAGAGAAGTTTATTCTTTCACATCTACTTTATCACCAAAATAATAAGATTGAAAAAAGATAAATGCTCCATGCTTTTATGCACCTCGATAAAGCGGTAGAATGTTTCTAATCTGGGTTGCGACTGTCCATTTTAAGAACACTTTAAGTTTGAATAGTGAAACGACTTTATTGTGTCTGAACCTAATTACTATCATAAATTAGGAATGAGTGCAGTTTTACTTCCAAACCTACTTTATTAGTTATCACTAAAATAAAAATGACAAAAGATAAATGCTCCCTGCTTTCATACACCATAATTGATAAAGCTTGGCAGAAAAAGTGAAGTGGACGAGTGATGTGAATGACTAAAGTAGTAGCACTGACCGATAGCATTTTATCAGTCGCTTGATGGACGAGCGACGAGCGAGCGACGAGTCTCTACATCCTGTCTCCAGAAGTTGGCTGTGCTAATTTTTTGCATTCAATCCGTTTCTGTCGTCATTTTTTGCTCTCCCTTTTCTGAACTACATACGCATTAGTAGCATTATAAAAAGGTGATAAAATATTATGACTAATTATTTTGTTTGTAGAGAGATAATATAGTAGTGCGGGTGGACTATATTGATTTTGGTGAAAAACAAGTTTTTTTCCATCAGCATGTCATGTCATGAGCATGAGAGCATGTCAGAATTTTTCATGTTCGTCGACTTCGAAAAATTTATATGTAACGTAATCTCATTATTGCACTTTGATATTTGTATCTCATAAAAACTGAATTTATTTCCCATCAGCGTGTATAAATCATATGACAAATTAATAAATTTTGTTAAAATTGTTGATTTAACTTTAACTTAATCTCGTAGGTGAACTTAGATAACTTTTCTTTTAAAAACTCTTAACGAAATGAAATTCAAATTTTATTACAAACAAGATCTTTGAATAATGCCAGAAACTGTTGAAAAACGCTCATATAATGGCAACACAAACATGTCAGATTGCACAAACTTTCGATGAAATTAATTTAAATGGTTTAGATTTATGGGGTTACTCGAGATAGACTTTGGATTGGGAACATTAACTATGTTGACCTCTTCTCGTTGGTAATTTCATGAAAAATAGGCAACTGAAAAGGGAAATTTATTAGCTTTGTCAAAAGTTGTTGTTGATAAATGGCTATTTGAACTGTGATAATGGTGAGTTCAAGATGAAAAAGATTTGTAGTGGGTAGATGTTCATATCGGACCGAATATAAAAGGAGCCTACAGTACAAACGTGGCTTGTAAATCCGCAACACAACTCTTTTTAAGAACATCGCAAATATTAACCTGCCGATATTCCTTGTGATTTTTTGTTTGCATTCAAGCTAGCTGCAATGAGTACAGCGAAGCTGTTTCCTGTTTTACTCCTGTACTTGAACTTCACAAAAGATTCTCAGGCTTACGCTAACAATACGGCCTGCGCTGTTCTTTATTCTGAGGAAAATCTAGGCGGGGAAAGTTTCTCGTTGAGCGATCAGGAACGAGCAATAAATCTTGAGGATGAATACCGTCACCGTGCAAAAAAATTTAGATGGAATATTACGAATTCGATCCAAGTGGGGGCCTTCTGCACTCTTGATGTCTGCAGTAAAACCAACTTGAATGGATTGTGCCTGACTTTGACAGAAAGTAACTACTTGTCTCTGTCACTCCTTAATACAACTGATATAAGGTCGGCGTTTTGTAAATGTCAGCCAGGTAAGCTATAAAACATATTATTGAGGAATATACTGAGAAATGTTATAGGTCGGCGTTTCTAAGCTAAACAATTATATTTGAAGAAGAGCAGAAAGAGCTGAGCCGCCAGTTCCACAACGATAGGCAACTATTGACACAGACTGGAGAGAGACGGAAAAGAGAGTTGCAAATGGAAAAGAACAAAACAAATTTAAGTGGGCTAGTACTTGAATATGAAGCGAAGCAGAGAGAACTGGAGCGCCAATTCCAACACAACATGTCGTTGTTGACTCAGAATAGAGAGAGACAGGAAAGGAAGTGGCAAGTGGGAGTAAATAAATCCAAGACGAAGGTGAAGCTGCAATGGGAACGAATCAAGCGTCAGCATGAAATAGAAGTAGAACGTCTTCAGTCTCGTATAAACCAGCTGGCGGAAAACTTGACGAATGAACTTGCGATGACGAAAGTGGAGGAGGAGCGAATCCAGAGAGAGCAGGAACGTGCGGAGAAAAAACTTCAGGAAGAGCGATTGAGGAGAAAGCATGAGCGGGAGATGAAGGAACGGGAGGAGCAACGGCGGAGAGAGCATGAGCGGGAGATGAAGGAACGGGAGGAGCAAATGCGGAGAGAGCATGAGCGCAAGATGAAGGAACGAGAGGAACAATTTTGGAGAGAGCACCACGCTACCACTGGAAAATGGTACGACTCTTCTGAGGAAATGAAGCCTTGTAATAAAACTCCCACTCATTCTGGATGGCTTCACTGCCCGGATGGAGACCGTTGGAACTGTTGGGGCNGAGGAAATGAAGCCTTGTAATAAAACTCCCACTCATTCTGGATGGCTTCACTGCCCGGATGGAGACCGTTGGAACTGTTGGGGCTCAGTTCAGTCAAGAGATACTCTATGCCCGGAAAAGGGATTTACAAAGTACTACAAAAATACTAAAAATATGTGGGGAACTCCGTGCTTTTGTTGCGGAATTTGTCCAATTTCCAATTAAAAACTAGAAGACTATGGGCACAACTATTTTAATTGGGCGTATTCCAAATTTTGGAACGCAATAAATCAGATTTAGAAATATGTTTGAAAATGTTCCGTGTAAATGTTGCTTGGAGCATAATGTGGTTTTGGAAGGCCGACACAAAACGTAGTAGCAGTATTTGGTTCAAAATAGCATTTATTTATAAAATTATATAATAATTGTGACCTACTGAATGAAATTAGCACCCTAAGAAACCGAAGAGAGCAACACCGAAAGCCACAATTACAATCGGGGGAATAATTAGTAAATAAAATACTTCGGAGAAATCGGAGTTTGTGATTTCCTCATCGTGGACTAATATATGATTCTGAAATTTCCATCGTATGTGTGTGTCATCTGCATCACACTTTACGTAGCTGTGAACGAAACGACCAGTGTCCATAGCGCAAAGTTTAGTAAGCCGGTGAGAGAGCAAAAATTCACTATTACCAACGTCAATGAAATCCCACCCAAACTTTTTGTTCTTGGGATCGCATGGACTAAACTTTAATCGACCACCATCGCTGTCTTCTGTGAATATGCATTTATCTCCATTTTCTTTAGCATTCAGCGCCTGCCATGGAATTCCCAGCATTTTACCATGTTGAGTACTACCAATTGAAAATCTGTCCAGCGGAGTTCCATACATAACCCTGAAAAGTCGAGAGTGAGTTAAGTCTAAGAGAGGGCGTTAATTACATACATAAGTATAGAATTTAAGCTTACTGCTTGCAACTCATCATCTCCAGATCTGTGGCCGGATTAAAACGATCGGGATTAGCAATACATTTTCCCGATCCGACGTTCTGCACCAGCCAACTTGGAGGACGACAGCTTTCTCGGAAGCAACGCTGTTGGTTTGCAAAAAACTCATTTGAATTTAAATTTTAAAAGTTTAGGTCAAATAGAAATCCCTTTTTATTGAACTTTTTGAAGACTGTACCCCGTTATCTTTGCAGATGGAGTTTTCAACAGGAGTCACGCTCCACTCGTACCACACCGCTGTGGTTCGCTTCCTATGTCTGCATTTAAAACTTGTGCAATTACCTCGGTCCTCCTATTTAATGAAAACTGTTATTATAAAAGTTTTATAATAAAACTAAGCTCTTCCAACAAAACCGAATCTAATTAGATCCGACCTTAGTAGTTGCCAAAATAGTTACGAATTAATAATTTTTTTTAGGTTTTTATTGGCATCGTGCCTTGGTAGGAATGGAAGCATTTTCATATTCATCTTCAAGTCCTGGTTTGGTTTTGCATTGCTCGTCCATAGTTGGAGCTAAACTAGCGTTGAAACCGGAGTCAGGGTTAATCAGCGGCTCAAGGTCTTCATTGTGACTTCTCAGGCATTCAGCCTTATCAGATCTATAGATAGCACAGAGTTCCATCAAAGTAATTAAATATTGAGAAAAGTGTGGTATATGCAGATACAGCAACAAACCTTAGGAACTCTACTGTTTTACGATCGCTGCATGCTGAAAAGTAACGCTGTCGACTATCGTCAATTGCATTCATTACATATCTTTCGTCTTTACACTTTCCAGAGCTATCTTCCTTCTCGTTATGTGGTGCACCAAGACTGCAGATTTTACAAATTTACACAAAAAAATGCATAAATTTACTTGTATTGACCGTAAGAGAGACAAACGAAAAAAGGTTAGCTGTACTTACATGTGGCCAATTTCATGAGTAGCGGTGGAAACGCCGTGCCATAACCCGTTATCATGGAACATTCCAGTTCCGAAATACATTCCTGATTGGTTATTAACAGTACATGCATCGCCAATGTAAGCACGCCCAATAACGTGTTCGTCTCTACGGGTGGTTACGGCAATGGCGACATCAAATTTAGGGGGTACTTCCATTTGTCCGTATACCCAGCTTGCGAATAGTGGTAACATTTTAGTAAAATTGACGTATCCGTCGCCATATCTACCTTCCTCTATGAAAGGCTGTTGATCCCGATCCTGTAAGCAAAATTACCAAAAAAATAATTAAAGACATAATTAAACTTTAAAAGGATTTTATTGTATCTAACCTACTTTCAAAACAATAATTTCATTGATGCGTAGCGAGATGTCAACACTTGGAAGAGTTTTAAATCTCATTCCAACATCCGCAAAGAATACTGTAAAATAGTCAATAATTTTGCTTCTGTCGTAGTTAAAAATCTTTCCCCATTCCATATCGCAAACTAAGAGAAGCTCTACAGTGGCCTTTCTTTTATCCTCCTCGGATTGTTCACTGACTGATAAGCTCTTAACTGTAAAAATTTTACGGGTTAGTGACTTAAAAAAACTTTTATACAAATAAACTTTTTTTTTGTAAAAAACATTTTCTTGCCTTGTATGCCAGAACTTGTGAGTGCAGGTGCTGGCATAGTGTACGATTTTCCTTTGAAGGATACTAACTGAAGTAAAATTACTAGAGGAACAGGTGAAAAAGAAAAAGCCTTATTAAATATAATTACATCTTAAGATCTTGCAGCTTTTTGGAACTTAACTTACCAACAATTAGTGACGCTGCTCTTATTTTAATCGCCATCTTCCGTAGTCACAATTTCATTTTTCACGAAACAATATCTTGAATTCGGGACTCCAACTGCTACAATGTAGTAGCTCGGCAAGCTCCTTTAGAATTTATAGGTGACATGGACTGGCTTTTCAGAGATAACTCTGAATTGTTCGTTTAGTAAAACTGAGTAAATAAATGTAATAGTGAAGGAGTAGCACATATTTTAATTGCATCTAAAGAGACAACAGGACATGACTACCTAATAGCAAGTGTAGCACAGGCAGTCTCTGCCTGTTTTACTTTTATGAATGAATGTGTCAGTTTACCAACGTGATAAAAACTTGAAAATCAGTCAACCTCATAAATCAGTCTTCAAGTGGATGCGTAATTCAATTTCCTTTAGCTTATCTTTCCTACAGTGCAAATCGATTTCCGTCTGTTACCCTGTTTTGGCGTTGTTTATAGATGACACACAAATTAATCAAACAAAAAGTATTCATCGTTTAGTCATTCGAGTGCAAGCATTCATGACTAACCCTGGGACTAAAATTTAGTACTCAACGTGTTTTGCTAATCCGTATTGAAAGAGGAATTACAAAAGGCTTGGGTAATATAAATTCACCTGCTCTTGGTTAGTTAGTATAAAGTCTGAATGAGGCCGTCCAGTTAACATAGTTTCACTCACACGAAAAGTCGGTGAAGAGGTATATGCCGATGGCTCCATAGCTATCGAAATATACGTAATGGAGGCTGCAGATTACGAATAATTGAAGAGTTACCTGGAAAAGTATTTTTGTAATTTTCTAAATCGGGGCAACGTAAGACTTTTCATTTTTAAAATTCCTGAATATTATTAAATCTAAAAATGCTAAACTGAGATAAATCTTATATTATATTGATAAACAGGAGCCTTAGTTAGCAAAACTGCAGTTTTTCTAAACGTGTCAGCAAAGATTGAAGACTGCCAGTTCTAAATATATTTACCTTAGTTTAGGAGTTTTAACTTTAGTAACTTTAAGGTAAAACTGAAAAGTCTCAAATTGCCCCGTTTAGGAAATTACAAAAAAAATTAATTAACTTTTAATTTATCATTAAGTGTTTTAGTCAGTTTTGTTGTGGAGGTTTTCTTTCATTCTTCAATAACAGAGTGAGAGTGACGGTAAAGACAGAAATTCAATCCGGATGTGAAATGTCCAAGAAAAAGCAGTCCAGTTTTGATTCCTACAGTCGCACATACTTATGTGTGACCACTACTTTTCGTCACTTACTCAAACATTGAAGGAAGTTTGCGCGCTTGGTGATTCTGTGATTCAGCTGGATATTTGTTGCATAAGGAGTAGGGTAGGAACCAATTCCATTGGCGTCGGCAAAATGGATATCGACTTACGTTTCTTTGGCAGCAAACTATAGATTATTTTCAAATTCAGAAATTATTCCTAAACCGGATGCTGCAGAAATGGAGAAGGCATTCGACAGCTCAGACACAGGAGGAGTGTGGAGAGATATGGAAAGTATAAACTGGGGCTGGGGTTCTTCCAGCTACCTGCTCACCTATGAAGCGGATAAGCTAATGGGAATTCAACAATCTATGACTGACGGAAAAACTGCAGGAGATGCCAAACTTTTTCAAGAATTGTATAAATTGGTTGGAATAAACAGGACGGAAATTGACTGTGACGGAAAATGCTTTGCTGACCTTGGAATCCCATTTAAATGCGACTACAGTGACCACAACAATGGCTCACTTCTCACGTTAGTGCTGAGGGTTCCACGGATTTCCACTACATAGAAAATACTTTCCCTTCTACAGTTTGAAATTACTTCTAAATAGGATGTTTGCTGCAACTCTTACGGATAGGCTTCACAGAAGGGCATCGCGGCGTCGTATGGGGGGTATGGCATTACATACCCCGAAGGTATGGATTGCTCTGGCCGGTCAATTTTACGCTCATTAAGCTGTAAGCCTACCTACCATGGACCCACAACCATAATACTCAATGAAAGAAATGAATCTTGCATTGTCGAGGCTTCCCTTGATCAAAACCAGAAACAACAGCCATTCATCTACGTCGAAGTCGGCAAAAGAGCTGTCCCTCAGCGCTTTACACTCAGCTCACTTGCCGAAAAAATTACGTTGGACTGCTCGCAGGACTACCAAAAGCCTCCATTTCAGGTATCATATTTAATGCTCTGACCATTTGTAAAAACAGTTTACATTTACAAAGCTGAAACGGCTGGAACGATAACTTGATTTCCCTTGGATTTTCAGATTAAATATGACGAAACAAAAAACGGGCGGACCTATATCTACTGCCCTGGACGAAAGGAGTCATTTGATGGGAGCGACTGGTACATGCATGATTGCCCAAATGGAATTATCTCGATGCCAACTTCAGAGCTGAAATTTAAAAATGGTTGGATCCCTCGTTTCCAATTGAATGAGCTGCAAACATTTGGACCTAAACCCAGGAAGTTATTGTGGAGAACACAAACTTTGGAAAATCAAATTCAAGGTATTCGAGACAGCCACTGCCAAACTGCATCACTGTACTTGACTACCATGCCAGTAGGTATTGGTTTGTCGTTTTTTCTCTTTGTCGTAATCGTAACGTTGGTTGGCTCTGGCGCAGTATACGGAAGAAAGTACTTCTCTCGCCTTCAAGCATCTTCAAACATTTCTGCCATAGCTTGAATTTCAGAAAGTGTAAAATGCAGCCAATACTGCAGTAAAAAGAAATTCTCTGATTTTTATTACGTAAACATTGTGTTTAATGACGATTACGTTATTGTTGACGTACATATATATTATGTTTAGAAAAGTTAACTTTAGACAAAATAAACCAAGATAACTACATATGTGCGAAGTTATACAGGTATATTGCAGACCGGATTTATGACAGGAGCTGCATGTAAATAGACAAGTCTGCCAATTTTTGAAATATTTTATTTTAGTTTTTCTTTAAGAAATTTAGTTTCGGCATAGCTGTTTAGTAGTATATATATTTATACTGTTGTTTTGGCAATGAATGTATGTATCATAGATGGAACACAGAATAAAAATATTTGCGAGACTAATAAATCTTTTATTACATAAGTTTTTTTTTTAAAAAAAATACGTATTAATATTCTTTATCCGTTTCTTGTAAAATTTAAATGACATCTTCAATAAAAAAAATACTATGAAGCGTGAATATCTAGGAGAAGCTAATTATATAGTTATTAAAAATTGATTCACACCCTAAACACAAATACATTCAATGCGAGAATGCGATAGTGTCGTCTGTCGAAAAGTTTTCATATAATATACTATATAAGAAGATTAATTTCACATCAATAATTATGTGCGTGTCCCGAATAACGATCTGACTAAAAATTTAGATCATTTTAAATACACGCTGTAGTTATAGCTACACGAACAGCTATCTCGTTATTCAGGACACGCAAGCAATTAACAAATATCATAACCTTCTAACAGTTCCAAGGCCTCTTTAGATCGTGAATGTTTTTAATCTACTCCAGAGATCTTCTAATTAAATTTTCCCAAAAGCAAAATTGAGCTATTGAATCATCATGAGTAATTACATTATTTAAAGAAATTGTATAGTATCTTATTAGTCTTGTAATTACGTTCGTGCACAACTACAACAAATAATTGTTTTAGTCAAAAGTTAGGTGATGGAGAAGCTGAAGAGCTACGGAGCATTTACGTGTAAACCAGATAAAGAGAAGGTACAGAATTAAGTTAAAGGAGAACAAGATGGCTGCAAGGAAACTATTTATAAATATTTCTGTATTTAGTACTGTTTTGGCTCATATAACTGCTAACCAAAAATTTCCACTTTCACTGAAAACACTGAACCTGAAACCGGAGCTTAAAATATTCGAAAATTGCACCATGCACCTAGTATT
>JAHZND010003882.1:0-10073 GCA_027744115.1 Acrocyrtus sp. NNG-2020 | reverse complement strand
CCGAAAAAACTTTAAGTGCTCTACGTGTGGAAAACGCTACTTTAGTTCAGGAGAGCTCGATAAGCATAATAAAGGCACACGGCTGAACCAACATTTCAGTGCACCTTATGCCCGAAGCGGTTTTGGGATAATTATTCGCTAAAAAGTCATTCAAAGCGTCATTCTGGAAGTAAATCGCACTCGTGTGGCATCTGTGGAAAACAATTTCATCAATATTCCAATCTAAATTCCCATATACTTTCACACACAAGAGAAAATGTGGGTCGCTTCAAATGTGGAAGTTGCTCACGAAAATTTTCGCACGCATCAAATCTCAGAATACATGCCAAAACTCACCTTCCAATCGTACAACGGATTTAAGTGCACGCACCGCGGTAAAAGACCATATCCAGCTTGAGACCTCTGGACGAAAAAATTCGAGACGAAAAGTGTTCTCAAGAACCATAAACGATCAACATGACTGATAGTGATGACTGATTAGCAAATGAAGAGCTGGAAACTTGGAGCTAGAATTATCTTGCAAGTATCGGAAAAAAACTTGTTATTAAAAATTTCTCTAATCAAGTTGTGTATTTTTATTTGCAAATTTATAATCTTACAATTATTAATTACTTTTAGTTTAATAAAATGAAAACAAAATGCAACTGTCTTATTTAATACTTAATGCGTGCTGGAATCATATAAATAAAGCTAACCGTAGTATCCTACTGTAATAATTTTAACATAATATTTTACTGTTGCGTTGTAGTTATGAATTTGCAACCTTAAAATGAAGGAATTTAGTATATCACTTTCTCTATTTAGATTTAGCTACAATAATATTCCGGTCACGGTATTCTGAACAATTGCATCAAAGTATGCCGTTTGGGTCCTTCGCCTCAATACAAAAGCATTTCCGAATTTGATCGAAGTTGGCCGTAAACTTTTTAGCACTCGAAGTCTTACTTTGCCAATGACACCTCTATCTTGAAATGCACAGCGAGCGATCCTGCATCATTTTTATGAGTAAAACCGTTTCTTCGTGGCAGTTTACTGCAAACATGAAAAGCAGATATGAGGCTGTGTAGCATGTGATAGCGACGATTCCAACGGTGAAAACCAGCGGCGGAGGTAGTACTGTAGAGTATTTGATAGTCCCCACCGCTGCCACTACTGCAAGCCAGAGGCAACTGGACAGGAACGCGTAAACTATCAAGTTCAACCCGTCCTCCCAAACTCGAACTGCAATTCTTGCACGTACAGTGAATGAAATTGTCGATGAGTTGCTCTGTGGCGCATCCGTAAGAGATACTTCGATTGTGTCTCCATCCACAACAGTAACATCCCCGAAGCATTCATATTTGTCCTCATTGCCTCGCAGAAAAGCAGTGACAAGTAAATGACTCGAACCACAATCAGAGGAATATTCAGAATATTTGCAAAACTGATGCCGACATTTTCCACCCGTAGAAAGAAAAGTGGATCCAAATACCTTAGAGCAAATATGGGTGCCCCAAGTTGCAATCCTATTGAACTAGCTTCAATGCAATATTTTATTACCAGACTGATCGTTTCGTAGCTAATTCGCTCATTTTCGTTTTCCCCGTCGGCCATTCCATCTAAAATGGAATGTGTAATGACAGAAATTGAAAAAAGATAATTATTTAATATTGCGCAATATACTATGAAGTCTTACCAGTATTGCTTAATAAGCGGCGAAGCTCCCCATGAGCAACTGAGATATCTTTATGATATCTCAAAGTTGCAGTTGAATATCCAAGTGCTACGCCATATCCACCAATGTAAAAGAATGCGAAAATTATATTAATTAGGACATGATCCTTCCCCAGAACAAGATAGAAGCAAAGTAAAATTGCTGATGTGAACAATGGTTGAGTAGTGAGCTTGTATAAGCGGAATATTTTGTGGTTGTCACTGTAAGCGAAATACGAGTTGGTGGATGGATCCCATTCCAGTGGAGCGGGATGCAAAAATCTGTAGAATGAATGAAAGGAAGCAACTGTGTCTTCAAAGTACTCTTTCATTGTCAACAAGTATGGGTTCTTCTGAGGTATTGGCAGAAAGAGGCACCAATTAGCTTGTAATAAACTTTCGACGTCATGCAAGCTCGTTGGTATTCGGCATAGTGATAGTGAGTTTTATTGGGAACCCCAGTCCCGGGCGAAGTGCTTACTCTGTTTCAGTTATAGCTTTCTATTTTCAACTTCATTAAGAAATTAAGTTAGAGCGTAGGCGTAACACACCTTATGTAGGCATCGGTTGGAGCTACAGCTAATGGCGGAAGCTAGTTTAAAAGTCGGATAAAACGTGGAATATTTCCATATTAAAAATCCGCTTCGAATACAAACTTAATTAAATCTTAAATTTTAACTTCGATATTTATGGCATGGCAAATAATGTGATCTAGAAGTAATAGCTAAAAGCAAAACTTTAAACTACCTCCATAGTTTTTAGACTATAATGTGCTCAGGATTAGCGATTGTAAAAGGTCAAATTGAACATCTAAAGTCTGTGGTGGGTGGATATAAGAGAAAAGAGAAATGATCACAATTATTTAAGAGAGAAGATCTAATACTTTAGTAAAATGGATTCTAAAAACCAACTAATTGAGCAGCTTATAACTATTTCTGACATTGAAGAATTTGTGTTTAAGGATTAATTGAACTCACAAATAAAGTTTCCAATTAAAAAAGTTCACTATGTTAATATTTCTCTTTATTAATAAATAACTCTATTTAAAAGCCAAATTTGCTATATATTGCAATAGTTCATCTTTCGGACTATTACATTTACATCGTCGTTTCTCGTGTGGAATTAGAAGTGCTACATTCCGTAGAAGACCATTGTTTCTGATTCCTGTCTTACATCAACCAGTTTAAATTGAACTGCCGAAAACGCAATTAAGTAATAATACTTATTTTAGAAGGAAACACTTGGAACTTCTGGATCTAAATCGTAATGCATCCATATTAAATATTCCTGAAAAGATTGTGAAGTAATACTACTAAATCGACTAAAAGTGGAAAAATATTTAGCAAACAGAGGTTTACTTTGCTTCGCTAGGTTTTGAATTAGACAGAAAACTTTTAAGAAGCTAGGTAAGGATACTTGGACTATGAATAATACTTATTTCTTTGTATAGATAGCTCGACGCGGTCTATTTGATAAAGCTGAAGTGCTTGTATAGTGTACATTTTTATCTCAAGCAATTTCATATTTTTCCACATTTTGCACATAAATAAATTAAATTCGAAACGTCGTCCAGTACATGTTCGTAAAAATTTGGGCTTACAAATTTCAAATTATATTATGGGGCTTAGAAGTACTGGTAGCTTAAGAGCTTACTATTAGACTTGACAGGTTTTTAAAATATTTGCAAGGATTATTTTTATTGATTAACTATTCTTGAGAGCACGATATAAAGCCAAAATTCATATCTATACATTTTTTGTTGCAGTTGTGAATGCAATATGTATTTCTGTTTCCTGATACTTTCGAGACCAAAAAATTAAAATTCAAAAGCAATAACTTCTAACTGCTAATTTTTTTTCTGTCCTTCGTTAGATTATGTCTAACGGTTAATGTGTATTAACCATGTTGTCGCTGTTGGAAACCTCTAGGTTTAGTGTTGAGCTAAATGTTTTTGATTTTCTTATAAATAGCAGTTGCATAGTGATTCTTAACAACTTCCTTGGACTTGATTTATTCCAATTTGGCAATCCTATCCTAATACAAAAACCTTATTTTAGAAATGAAGCTAAGCCTGTTTGTAATGACATAGATTTCATATCGTTTTCAAAACGAAGCAAACCTTGGAACGGCGAACTAGTTGGGAATCTAGTGCTATCTGACACCAATAATGTAGACATAAAATGGCGTGGAATTGGGGAGCGTTGCCTGAATAAATTATGGGACTTTGAACCTCCGCGATTTAAAGGCAGAGTAAAGATTCGTGGAATGTCCTTACCAAGTAGATTACCTCTGGTGCACGTTATGGTGCTTTCATGTAGCAATTCCACCACAGAAGAAACTAGCAAAATCGCTATGTTAGAGTGGCTAAATAAATTAAGCAGTTACAATGCCCATGCTTTGAATATTCTCCCACTGGTCACATGCCTGCGTCCAAATTACAAATCTAAGACTTTTAATCATCACCGTCAATTCTACGAAGTAGTTCATTTCAACTGCATTCCGCACTGTAATTCTGAAACCAGTAAACTTGGAATACAACTTTACAACTTTTTAGGAGATATCAGTAAGCAGCAACTTTCCCGTCCGGAGATGCAACATCGTTGGTTTATTGAGCTAAGAGTAAGAGGAGCAATGGGCATCAAGAGAGCAGAAGGTATTAGGAAGGAATTGAACAACCGGTTAAGAAATTGCATAGACTTTATAAATACGGAACGTGGTAAAATACGCGGGTTACTGAGCGGCATTAAAACTGGCGTTGAGCACCAGATCTCCAATCAAGCCCAATATATATTACATTTATGGCTAGCTCTCCTGAAAAACTCTAGTTATGAATATCTTGATGGAATTTCGTTTGATTATCTTCATTGTGTAAATGGACAACCAGTGGAAATCCCTTCAAATACCATGATGCGTTTATCGGTAATAACAATTTCTTTGCTGCCCAGTTCCACGGTTTTGATTCAATCTCTTCATATTCCTAGTCCTCATGACATGTGGGTGTTTATAAGCTGTTCTAACAGAGGACGTACCCCATTGGCATACGCAGCTTTGCTAAATGTGTACGATTTTTGGATCTGGATTTGCATTGTTTTCTGCAGTATAATTACAGTCACGGCCTGGAATATTGCTACTCATGAAGTATCTCATACGCCCAGGAAATCAGTAGGATCCACAAAACAGAGAAAAGTATTTTCATTGTTGGAAATTTTCTTAGAGCAAACCAATCTAATACAGGACAAAACCACAAAATCGGTTACAATTCTCCATGCAGTGTTTTTGGTAACGGCGATCGTGCTCACCAACGGCTACAAAAACTCCAATGTGTATGATATGGTTTCACCCAGAAGTTTAATTAAATATGAAACACTTAATCAACTGCTGCGTGATAAAGTCAAAATAGTAGCACGATCAAATGCTAATGATATGGTTTTGAAATGCCCCAACAAAAACATCATCTTTAATTCTAAGATGCGCGAAATTAAATATATTTCACATGCAAAGAACTTAAGGCGTGCCGGCGCAAACACAGGTTACGAGGAAGAGTTGTTGACCTTCCTTGCTTTTTCTGAGTTGCAGTCAAATGCAATGGAACTAGATTTAGGCCGAAAGCTACTTAAAAATAAACAAAATAAATTATTGTACGACAATAGCGAATTAATCGAAGACGATGTTTTCGTTCTGGCGTTATCCAATATCCTTTCAAATGTATATCCCATCTGGGAAAAAAATTTAACTGTACCATGCAAAGTTTTTGACGGGATTAATAGTAAGTTTACAGAGGCGTACTTGGGTATAGAGTGGGACATGCTGATAGCCTCCCTCTTGAAGTGCCAAAACTTTGCATTGATTGTAAGAGCAGATCTTGCTGAGTCTATTGCAAAAACATACACTTCTAGTAAAGTATATGTAGGGGTAGAGACGTATTTTCAGAGAGAACTCCAGTTTAATTTTGAGCGCATTGTTCCTTTTCGAGTTATGCTGAGACTATCTAGATTTAAAGAAAATGGAATTTTGGAGTGGTGGGGTAAAGTGACTAGGAGTACTACTGCCAAAAATGGCCCGGAGGGTGAAAGATCTGGCGACGTTGTTCAACCAATTGGCGCTTCTCTTGATGGAAACGTTCTAGTTATATTTGTAACTTTGTTAGGCGGATTAGTAATTTCTGTATTTACATTTATATTTGAAACTGCTTCATATTCACGGACATGGAGACCATTGTATAGCCATATAAGAAAAAAGAATACACATTCAAATGGAAGCATGAATATATGCTTTTGGATGAGCCAGAATAATCCTCTACTAACAAAGCTGGAAGCTTATAGTGCCAAATTTTCATCACCTTTGTCCAAATTGTAAATAAAACTATGTCCTTAACCTCAAATCAGTTATTCATGGATAAAAAATTGTCCGTTCTCTAACTTTAGTAATTTACTGCTCAAAAAAGTTGTTAAGTATGTAATGCAGCACTTCTCACAATAAAAAACATGTATTTGTACTTAACATATTAGCCGTATCGAGAAGAAATTAATTTTTCATTTTTAACAATTACCCATAACTTTGCTATAAAAAAGGAAAAATGTTTCCGTCCGCAAAACCTGAGTTTTGGTTTAATAACTTTTTAAAAGCGGTACCTATAATCCTTAATGGCACCGTCAGTGCCTCAGTAATTTATTTTAAAACAATCTCTTTTGTGTTCCTAGCTTTTCATTTTGTGGGAAATGTTAGTGTATGAGATGACACAGATCCACTTTGTATGCCTCGCCATGAATTTTTCGTGAACATAATACTATGAGCAGCAGTCATTCTCCTCCTCATTTTGAGATTAGACTTGCCAAGTGTACAGACAGGCATAGATATACATATATTATATGACTAACTAAAAATTATTACACTTCTCCTAATAGACTCTTTTCTTCAAGCCCTCGAGTTCGTACAGTTCTACAGTTTGCCTACTTCCAGAAACTTTTCAGCATTCGTCAATGAGCAAAAGCTACATTCTTTCTTAACCCGTTCGTACTACAACTACAGTGAAGCACAGTAGCATTGTTTAATTGACTCGAGTGATGATGACAGGTGCAAAGTAAAGCAGGTTTACTGCTGCTAGCTACAAGCTTATATAGAAGGATGCGCATGCTTAAAAAATTGTTATGCGATACCAATTCCATACAAATCAAGGACGAATGCATGATAAAATGTACCCCTTTTTTGTTGTCCTGCTTCGTACTGTGACTACCTGTTTATGTCCATAAACCAATATCACCTGTTCGTTGTATAATTGAAAATGATACTGATATGTACTTTTAAAATTCTTGCATGCTCTGCTTATACTCTCACTCAGATACTAGAAAGTCTAGAAATACAGTAGTTGTAAACAAATCTGAAAAGCTTTCAGACCTTTAAGCATTTCTGGGGATAATCTTTATTTATTTTAAATTCGTTTCTTAGTTTAAAACTCTAGTTTGACAAGCTGATTACACCCGATCTAAATTTCAAAATTTAATATATATGTGGTAAATCCGTAGAAATGAATCTTTTAAGGCCAGGTATAAGGAAATTCTACACGTGTGATCTGTGCCAAAAACGGTTTTCCAGTCAGCTTCAATTAACTAGCCACAAAAGGGTACATTCGAAGTTAGAACAGTTTTGTGTGTTCTGCAATAAGAGGTTTCATCATCTACATAATTTGAAGAGTCATATTCAGTCGCATACCAAGGAGCGCCCTTATTTCTGCAAATTGTGCTCTGCAGTATACTCATGTCGGTTTAATCTTCGAGCTCACGTAAAGCGACATGGCTGCAAACCAGAGAAAGTTCACGAGTGTATTTTATGTAAAACACGATTTGTCAGATTGATTGGTCTTATGAGCCATATTAAGTCGCATACCAAAGAGCGCCCCTTTTTCTGCAATTTGTGCTCGGCAGAATACTCGACTTTGCCAAATCTTCGAACTCACATGAAACGGCATGGCTCCACGCCTGATAAGTCTGACGAGTGTATTCTATGTAATAAACAATTTGCCAGTTTGGTAGCTCTTCAGAGACACCTTCAAAGGCACACTGGAGAAAGGAATTTTAAGTGTGAAGTGTGCAAAGCTGCCTTTATAACTGGGGCGGATTTGCGGCATCATGAGTTTACGCACACAAGGAATAGTGAGCACTTGTGCGTGTTTTGCAATAAAAAATTTTCAAAGCGCTCACGTCTTTATCAGCACATTCGATGCCACACAGGTGAAAATCGAGACAGATTTCCGTGTCAAAAATGTCCAATGAAATTCACGACCTCTGGAGGTATGAAGCGCCATATAAAAACGTGGCACAATTCCAACCGAATCCGGGATATTCGATGCAATCTCTGCGGTAGAAAATTTTTTACTGTTATAGGACTGAAGGTACATTCTATTGTGCACCGCGGAAAAAAACCCTTTCCCTGCGACATATGTAACTTAACTTTTAAAACAGAGGAAGATCTGAACAGCCATAAAGGTACCCCGGAGGATCTTAACGGACACTCCGAATTAAAATTCAATCCGGAGCGACAAGCCAATCCTGGCAATCCTCGTCACAGTAAGAACCACGGTCCGTGGGAGTGTATTTTCTGTGGAAGAGTGTTTCCAAGTGGAAGAGATTTAAATGCACACATTTTGCGTCACATTGGGGAACGCCCGTTATCCTGCCCTCGCTGTGAGTTTGACACCTACCACATGAAGAGCCTTCGCCTGCATCTCAGAACTCATGATCCAAACCGCCGAAGGAACTTTAAGTGTTCTACTTGTGGGAAACGGTTCTTCAGCTCAGGAGAGCTCAACATGCATAATAAAAGGCACACGGTGAACCAACATTTCAGTGCACCTTATGCCCGAAGCGATTCTGGTATAATTATGAACTAAAAATCCACTCAAAGCGCCATTCTGAAAATAAATCGCACTCATGTCGTATCTGCGGAAAACAATTCTTTGAAGTTTCTCACCTAAATGCCCATATATTTTCGCATACAAGAGAAAACGTAGGGCGCTTTAAATGTGAAAGTTGCCCACGAAATTTTTCGCACGCAGCAAGTCTCAGCAGACACGCCAAAACTCACATTCCAAAACAGTCCAACAGTGTAGTGCGAGCATCGCGTTAAGAGACTATATTCTTGTGGCCTCTGCACGAAAGGATTCCAGACGAAAAGCCCTCTTGAGTAACATAAGCGCTCACGCAACTGATAGTGTTGACCGATTGGCAAATGGAGAATGGAAAATTACAGCAAGAATTATCTTGAAAGCATCGGAAAAAACTCTTTATTAAAAATTTCTCTAACCAAGTTGTGTATTTTTATTTCCAAATTTATAATTCTACAATTTCTTTTAGTTTAATAAAATTTAAAACAAAATGCAACGTACATACATAAACATACACTGAAAACATCAAGAAAAAACTCATGTTTAAAAATTTGTGTATTTTGAAGTTGTGCATTTATGTGTGTGCAAATTTATAACCTTACAATTTTAGTTTAGCAACCTATTTTTTTCTTTCAATATTTTGTGCTAACTTATGTGTGCTTGAATCATATAAATCAAGCTAACCGTAATTATCTTATCATAATTTAATGATGATGTGTTGCGTTGTAATAAATGTTACTACTATCTATAAACTTAAACTAGAGGAATTTATGTGAGTTTCTGGAATTAAATATATTTACAGCAATAATCCTGTTACCATATTCTGAATAATTGCATCAAAGTATGCGGTTTGGGTGCTTCACTTCAATACAAAAACATTCTCGTATTAATTTTGATCGAAGTTGGCCGCAAACTTTTTAGCACTCGAAGTCTTGGAAGTAGCAACTTGTTGCAGGATTAAAGATTGTAAAAGGTCAGATTCAACATGTCTATGGTGGATATATGAGAAACGATCACAAGTGTTTATGAATAGGAGATCTAATATATTAGTGCAACCATCTATATAAGTTCGTTGTAAAATTAAAGGGAAAATGTTTCCCTTTCCGCAAAATCTCATTTTTGGTTTAATGAATTTTTCAAAGCGGTTTATAGTTCTTAATGGCACCCTCAGTGCCTTAGTAATATATTTTAAAACTATGAGCCGGCACCAGAAATGCCAATTTTGAGATTTGGCTTCCTGAATGTACAAACAGACGTAGATCTTCCTACCTAACTAAAAATCACTACTCTTCTCCTAATACACTCTTTTCTTCAAGCCCTAGTGTTCGTACAGTTTACCTACTAGTAGAAATTTTTGGTCATTCATCGTCAGTGAGCAAGAGTTTTTTTCCTAACTCCTTCAATGATGAGTGATGAGAGTTGCAGAATAAAGCAAGTTCCCTGCTGCTTGCTACTAGCTTATATAGAAGAATGCGCATGCTTAAAAACTTGTTATGCGATA
>JAHZND010003881.1:0-11299 GCA_027744115.1 Acrocyrtus sp. NNG-2020 | reverse complement strand
AATGTGATATTCGGATTCAGGACCCCAAAATTAGGTAAAATAATAAGAACTTTGTCCCGTAGAAGCGGCTGATGAGATAACCTGGTAAAACGCACGTAGTTTCTATGTAGTGTTCGTAGTTAAGGGACCTTGGCCAAAGTTACTTCTAAAATGACTATTTGGTAGGCTTGCTTGTATTTAAAATTGCATCATACATACATATTTATATCAATTTTACCTAAATCTAAAATTTCTCAAATCAAATGACATGAACAGGGCTAGAATACTAGAAGAATGATATTTTTTACACAAAGCCGATGCTGCGAAGTGCGAATGCTATCATCATATTTATTAAGCTACTCCAGTAGCTCCTGGATTTCTCGATAAAAAGTGACATAGCTTTTATGAAGTGGATAGCTGTGAGTTGTGTTAGTCCTTGTGATTTGCCTCTGTCACATGCAAAATAAATGCTTCGCTTTCAAACCCTTCCATTGCTATCGGTCATAGTGTAGCTGCGAAAGAATGTCATTTTTGAGCATATTTTAGTGTTTATCATGTTCTTGTTATCAAAAATGAAACAATTATTATTGAATATCAATTATTATGTGTAATTTAGACAAATGCGTCACATTTAATATACCTAGTATTGGAAGTGAAATATTTCCACTGCGACCGGGGGGAGCACAATATTCCGGCTTCAACCCGTGCCGTCTAACCTAACCTCATAGGTACATAACATCAGAGCCCCCTTTATAAATACTTATGTATAGGGGGCCATGATAATATAAGAGGGGCATTCTGAGATTTCATGTTTTTACAATAAAAATCCTTAGGTATTGCGTTAACAAATCACAGAGGCAAAAGTTAACTTCGAAAGACAATTATTTTCCGTAACCGATTCCCCTAAACATGTCATTTTGATCATTGTATCATGTATTTCAGCTCTGGTGCAGTCATTTTAAGCATATCACATTATCACGTCAACCAGTACTCAAAAAGATTGTGCAAAAGATATTTTTACTACGTCTTTTTGCCTTTTGTTTAAAGTATTATCAACCTAATTAATATAATTTAGTTGGTCAATTTTTGACAACTATGGAAAAGTGATAAACTCAAGTGATTAATGCACATGACCGTGGTGTATTGTTTCGGCATGTCTATCATGTTTAAAGGTGACCATTTTCTCTTTGCAGATGATTATATACCTACATAGGTATGCAGTATGCAGTCAAAATTAAAGGGCAGAAAAATAAATATATTTTCCATTCTGTTCACGTGATATGGTTAATGGGAGTGGGTTTGGACTGGAGTGGAGCTCATTTACCTCATTTTCAACCTGATAAAATGATCAGTTGCGCGTGATTGCTTACTTCCCTTTTTTCTGAGTCCATATAAAATTGCTTTATTCTATTGCAGCCAGACCAATTTTAGGTTTGGTCGGTGCAAGTAGAGCAAGTACTGAAATACAGCGAGGGGACGTTCCCTTTTCTATTTATACTTAATCGATTTAGGCAATATTACTACAAAATGGCTTTTTTCCCTATCTGGACAATTTTTGTTGCCACTATTGGCATATTTTGGTTCCTCAAAAAACGGCAGGAATTCAAAAAGAGGCTTGGGAATCTTAAAGAGATTCCAGGCCCCATGGGACTTCCAATTGTCGGGAATGCTCATCAAATGGGTTCCTATCCCAATGATCAAATGTCTAAATGGACTGAAGAATTCGGAGACATCTTTCAAGTTAGTCTGGGAAATCAAAGGTACGTATACCTAGGTACTAGTAAATAAAATTTGATTTGAGGATTTTTAAGGTGAGCGTAAAGCAAGCATGTTTATTTCCTGAGGACAGAATTGTGGTAGTCTCCGACCCGAAGCTAACAAAAGAAATCTTCTCCACGGACCCAGCTTTCACGGGAAGGCTTTCACTTCCCCAATTTGAGATGTACCCTGAACATGTAGGCCTTGGTATAATTGGGTCTGAAGGAGATCGGTGGGAAGTTCATAGAAGATTTTTGCTGAGGCAATTGCGTGACTTTGGGTTTGGCAAATCTTCAATGGAAGCTCTTATTGTAGACGAGATTGGCGAGGTAATTGAAAAATTCAAGAAAAACGCGGGAAAACCAGTGGGGGAAATACGAGAAAATATAAGGTAATTTCATCTGACGACAGTTAAATACAGTCAGAAATTAATTAATTATATAATTAAGGTTAGCTGTGGTTAACTCATTGTGGACCATCCTCACATCAAAAAGGTTTAGTCAGGATGATCCGAAATTGCTTCACCTTGCGAATAACACTTCCAAGTAAGATTTGAATACGTGCTTGGTTGGTATTTGATTTTAACGCAGTTTACAAAATGAACTCCATTACATCTGAATGTTATATTTCTAGAACGTTTAACGAAGTCATTGAAAATGGCGGCTTACTGATTTTTCTGCCCTGGCTCATGAACATTATTCCAGAAAAAAGTGGCTATAACAAGATTAGGAAGGTGTTTGATGACAACAAAGGCTTCCTAGAGCGCACTGTTGCTGAGAAAAAGAAGACATATAAAGATGGTGACGTGAATGATTTTATTGATGTCTACCTTACGGAAATGAAGAAGTCTGAAAATGATCCAAAATCCCAGTTTTATGGCGATGTTGCAGGTCTGACCACTTATTAAAAAATGTGCAAGGAAGGTTTCAATCTGGTATTTTTTAAAAAATCATTATCTTCTTTCCAGAACGTCAATTAGTGGTGACGCTTTTCGATCTATTTTTCGCCGGAAGCGATACTACCGCAACAACTTTAGCTTGGACTGTGCTCTACCTTTGTCTAAACCCATCTGCTCAGGAAAAGCTCCAAAAGGAAATTAGTGAGATTACCGGTGGGGATGAAAGGAAGACATCGGTAACTGACCGACCTAACATGCCCTATACTGTTGCTCTGATTGATGAAATTCTTCGTTGCTCCTCTTTGGTCCCCGATGGCCTCCAGCATCGCGCCATGGTTGATCGAGAGTTCCACGGTTATTTCATTCCTAAGGATAGTTTAATCCAACCCAATGCACATTACATTCATCATAGTCCCAAGATTTGGGGAGATCCTGAGAAATTCCGTCCTGAACGGTTCCTTTCACCGGATGGCAAGAAGTACATAAAAACCGACAATTTACAAGCATTCCAGGTAGGTCGCAGACAATGTGCCGGCGAGACGCTAGCCAGAGACACGTTGTTTCTCTACACTACCCACCTGTTCCAACAATTTAGCATGAAATTAAACCCAAATGCTGAGAAACCTAGCCTGAAGCCTGCAGTTGGATTTATTTACGCTCCCAAACCATACACTGTAATAATGAGTGATCGACTGAAAAACTAAAATCAATGAATTTTGTTCCCTTCACAGTGAAAGCAATAATTAGGTATGCTTCTGACATGTCATTGAACAAATTTTCTATAATCAACTTCTTTAAGTAAAGTTCACGAATAGTAGAATTACGTATTAATAAATTAGCAATTAGTGCTCCAAAATTTAAAATAAATTTAAGAATTGGGTTATGATTAAGTGAGTGAGTAAGTATTCATGATTTTATTTAAACAAGAGTATCGAGTAAAAGGTACACGGTTCCATCCTCATTCGGTCAAAATTTATATTTCAGAAGAGAAATGCAATTTCAACAAGCCGGCAAGAGTATGCAATGTAACGAAAGTTTACGGTTTTTGATTTGATAGTTTTGCTGTGAACTGGGTAATTCTCAATCCTCTGATCTGCATAAAATGTGTCCGGCCCCTGTAAATTAAGCAATAATAAAACAATTATAGTTTTAATTTTGCTTGCGTCAATCATATAAGCACGAGATACTCTAAATGTTTGAATGTAATATTTAATAGCTAGATAAAAGATAAGCGTTTAAGCACTTGCTTCGGCAGCTCTTATTCCAAAATATATTTAACCATTTAAGTTACGTTTACGTCACTGACATAATATGCAATCCTTGATATTAGAGAATTAATTATATCGCCATTGCATTTCGCTATTAATTCTCGTTTAGTTTTTCTCTTTGGGAAATATGCACTTAGGTAAATAATACACATGCGTAGAAAAAAATTCATATTAAAATTTCAAGATTATTGCAAAACAAATTCTCAGCACTAGCCCAAAATCAAAAGTGTGCATGATTGCAACACGCTTTTACCGTCAAAAAATTGTGGACAATAAACCGTGGGATAGCACATTAATTAGAGTTTTTAGTAACGACTTAATGCGCACCTTCAGCTTGTATACAACTTTATAAATGATGTTGGGCTCGATCCTCACTGGTTTGTCAAACTTGACACAAATAATCGATCTCCTTTTCACCACAATTGACTGATTAGTTTGTGCAATAATAATGCTGGATCCTTGTACTTGCACTTGCAGGGCGACATCATATGCAGCATCGTCAATGTCAGGTGCTGGGAACCCAAAACTGATAATAGAGACTGACTGATCAACCTCAAATCTTGAAATTACAACAAAAAATAACATTAATGTTCTCAGCGGCTAATTTTATTACAGTAAGTTTTAAACTTGACTTACGAGTCAAAGTATGAAATGTGGGAAACATATGGATATACGAGATCGGTTAACCTCACGGCGAAATGGGCCGTGTAAATATTATTCGTATTACGAGCACGGCTATTAAATGAAATCGTTGTGAGTTGAGATCTGTAAACAGATAAGCAAAACAAGCAGTTAAATTAATATACCTAATTCGCATGCAAACTGTACTCGTGATATTTTAGGCGAGGTGCAAATTGCCCCGCTTACTTTTTATCATGAGACACTGTCAGGTACTGTAAAATGCTGAGCGACTCCTCTGCAGTGAGTATCTTTTGCGGAACAACTGACAATGAAAAGTCCTCCGCAGATATCAGGGGAAATCTTAGTAGGAAGATAGCATCTCTAAGGACACCTCGTTTAACTTCTGGTGTGACCTTGACATGTTCCATTCCATGGCGAATGCATTCAGCTTCTGCCCAGCTATTTGAATTTAGATTGGACGATGACGATTTACAAATAAAAATTATTTATTTTACATCAGAAATGAAGAAATTTTAGATACCGTAGAGAAGCAAAGAACAAGTCGAGTTCCCCAATATCCAGCTCATCCTTTCCCAAAAAGTGACATAGATTTGTGTAGGTCATTGTCAAAAAGTCCTCATCGTCCACAACTTTCCCAAAATTACTAAAACAAAAAATTAACAAAGTCGATTAGAACGATGACATACGTTCAAAGTATTATCTTTTGAAAAGGCTTCAATAATAAAACTACCTTATCAAAAACGATTCCGCCTTTTTCTCCAGGTCCTTTTCATCCAATAGTTGTGCAGCTTGAAGAATGGTAACCGCGTTGTTTGCAACTAGGTCGCTTCTCAACAGTTCTGAGCATTTCATTGTCAGCGGTTCAATGTCATATTTCTTCGCGGCGTACATCAAGTCAACAGCGTTTTGAATGTAGGCATCAAACTTGCCAGTGTAGATAAACTTCAACATTAAGCTAAATGCTGTCGGGTGTACATCTGGAATATGAATGACTTCTTCCTTTGCATCTGAAAGCGGACCAAACAACATCGCTTCAAATACACAGGAGCTCATAGCCAAAATGAGCTTGTGTGCAAGAATCCTTTCCGGGGTTGATGTGACGGGGTCGCCGACTAGAAACGTTACGTCGTGCCATACGTGCCTTTCCAAAATGTAGCGTAACTTGTCAGTTGGTAGTGGATATAGTTCTCTCCAGTTTGAATTTCTGTTTACCAGTGCCAACTGTGATGTTGATGATTCTGAGGACCTGTTTGGGTCTACAATGACTCCTTCTTGATTGGAAACATAACCATTTGTGTTTATGCTTCGAACGAAACTTTCAACGGTAAGAAATTGCTGGAGAGGTCGATCAGTGCACATTTCGAATTCCTCCAGTTGGGGATCCACTGGTGAGCTTGAAGATGTGGACATTTCGAAATTATTATTTCGTATACATTAACAACAGTCTTGCAATCACAATGTGTGGTAATTAGTGCGCCAAAATCAGAAAATTAGTTCCACTGTTTTGATAATGTGAAAATTAGTTGAATAAGTGAAAAAAAACGTGTAGGTGGCATGGTCAAAAGACCAACTACCGCAGCTGCAGTATTTTATGGATCAAACCGCATCCTTTTCCGCTACTTCGGTTACTATCGGAAAGCCTAAAAGGTTCCGAAATGATGCCTACATACTACCCAATAGTGCCTACCTATGTACTAATATCATCTTCTCATCCGCTCGGCTCTCGCTTTTTTGCGCTGCTACTTTTCAGCAGGATGTTGCAGTATTAAGCACTCTTCTGTGTGAATACCTATTTCTCTTTGTTCACTTACATTCGACAATTTCAGCCATTAACATTAATTAGGGTAGCAGTACAAATGGAAATGCTACGTAGGTAGGTTATACGATGAAAGCAAAGTGGCAAAAGTTACCTGCATAAAGCTTTCTCAAATTGGACCTAAAGAGACTTGACAACAATCATATTTTTCTTTCACAATCACTCCCATTCCAAAGCAGGTTAAATGTTTATATCCTTTTCTATTTCCTGTACCACAAAGATATTCATTTCTATATAATGCACATATAATTAATTTTTAGACCCTGTGGAACCCAAAAAACATTATATATTTTCATGTTGTGACAAAATTATAAACCCGTTGTCCAAGGGTGTGTAGGACTCATGGTTCTAGTATATAAACTACCTACCTTTAGTAGAATAAAAGTATACATTCCCTTTCTTTTTGCTTTAAGAAAATTGATTAGGTATCCATACTTCATTTTCATATCCGTATGTATACGATTATTACCTTTGCCTTTAAGATGCCAATAAAACACATACGCATAAGTTTGCTCATAAATTTAGGTTATTTATTATCTGATAATAATATAGATACATATTTTGGCAGAGGTAAATCTCTAAAAATGTAATAGAGATAGAGAGTTTATTATCATTACGAATCAAGAAGACTCTCTGGAAACGATATTAGCTAGGTACTATATGCACGTACACATACTCACAGCAGTAGTAAACATAGTGAGTTAAAGACTTTTTGGGGTTAGTACAGAGAAATAAAATAACTATTCATTCACACTAGTAATTAATGTAGAGAAGTACTGAAAATCAGAAAATCAGAGAAAATCCTTTGAATTTTTATTTACAGTAAATGCGCAACTACATTTAACAACCCGGCTAAATGAGTTTTGTTCTTTTCACGTGGCAATTATGGCGGCACTATAGCTTTGAAAACGTTGTTACTTTCTAAATGGAGGAAATGGACCTGGGGGAACAAGAGGAGAGCTTCCAGCACTCCTCAGATCATTGGGGTGATGAGGATATGGCGGAATTCCATACGTAGAGGCAGCCGGGGCTGGTACTCGAGCTCTGGTACTAGGAGAGATGGCTGAAATAAACCGATCCGTTCGAAGGCAAGAATCGTAGGGCATCACTTCGACTCTCCTGTCATCAAATCCTAACTCTCTGGCGGATTGAACAGCTCGTTGATAAACATCTTGGGAAATTGCGGGCTTTGTGGTAAGAAGCATGTAGTCTTTGAAGAACGTGTCAACGCATCGCACAATGAAAAGAAACGAGTTGTTATCTGTTGCAGCAATATAGTAATCTGCTTTTCCAATCCGTGGAGGGTTCGTTCCTGCAGAACCCTGCACTGGTACGCAGAAGAAATGACCTGAAACATCACCTGCTTGGCAGGATTGCCGGAAGTCGCGCAGGTCGAAACCCGTGTTGGTGATATTCAGGCCAGGGCCACTGGACACAAACAACAAAGTAACAAAACAATAAGTATAATTTCAAAAGTGCCGTGAACTGATTGATAGCCTGAAAAGGATCTCACCTGGATACCAAATCAATGGTTAGACACATGGAGTGAACATCCTCTTCGGTAACTCCGACTCGACTGATGAATGTCTCTGCAAATCTATGGAATGCTGCTTGACTGGCCAGTGGCACGTAAAATGTCTTCTGAGACACCAACTGCAAGAATCAAATCAGTATCCATCTATTCTACAGTAAGCGACTTATAACAATTAATAAGTTTGTCAGGACACTCTCCACAATATTATCGCTTATTACCCCAAAATCCCAAAAACTAAAAAGCTTTGTCACTTGAGAAGTTAGAACACTACAACAATGTAAATGAAGGTCGACCTTAATGATAAGGGTGTATATGGGAGAAGAATTTGAGACCATTTTAAAAGTAAAGGGTTATTTTACTTGCTAAACATTTATAAACTGCCTACTTAACGTAGTCTACATTAGAATTATTAAATAAAAACGAACCCAGTTTGCATCAATTTGCTTTGGAGGTGGCGGTTTAATACAGCTTCCTTCGGAGTAAGCTTCAGCCAGGAACATAATTTGCGCAGTGGCATAGTTCCAGTTCCCAAACAAGAACAGTAAAGTCAACAGACCAGCCATTATGAAAAATGATAAGGTGTCTCTTTGTAACCTCCAAAGTATCAATAGTTGTTCACTTTTTCACCCCTGAATTTGTACACGCTTTTGGTTTGTCCGTTTGTCCGTATTATTTGCAGTGCGACCACCGTGCAAGCTTGATTTACTTTTAATTCTGTTCGATTTAGGTTGTTAGTACTCAAGAGCCACGTATCCCTACAGCAAAATGCATGAGGAATCGTGGAATCGATCGAGAAGGACTCCAATACAACTAACGAGCTTCTGGAAACTGATGATGCGACCCCTTCACATCGTGAAAATTACATACTCCGTAGCATTTTTTGCAATGGAAGAAATTAGTGAGAAACAAATGAATACTCGCACTAAATGTGTTCCCTCATCAAAACTCTGTAACGTTTGCAAACTATTATTAGCGATCTTACCAAGTACAAGTTGTTTTACTTAGGAAAGTAAACGCGTTAGTCTGTCCAAAACGCTATATTTTGCAGTGGATTTAAAACTACTAGCCATATGTGCAATAATCCAGTACTAATTCAAATTATTTAACTAAGATTTTTTAGTAAACCCAATCTTTAAAAAACTGAATTTTTGACATTTTCTTCTTTTTTTTCGATTTTGTCTGAACGTTTTAAATAATGCTCACTCTGGTAGCATCGCTAAAACGCGTTTCGCTGCTTGATGCACTGCGCGAAACTGGTTTAGTAGCAACAGATACCGCGGCTATACCTAAAGATGTGGGCATGGCATTCATTTGGTCTTGTGAAGCCCTAAGATAACCTTAAGCTCAACTTTCAAGGAGACGCAGTACAAATCAAGCACGACCATTCCTACAACTTACAATTAGTATTAGCAGGAAAGTATACGCTGGGATTTATTTCTAAAAGCAATTAGCTTGTAGGGCAAAAGTACATGCATATAGTGTGATGAGTCACATCAGAAACCACTACGAGAGTTTATACTTGCAGGTAAGCTTAAAGCTTATCAGTAATTTATCAGTTTTCTACCAGTGCATGCAACAAAATAGTGCAGCTGTAGTAACTACAATGAATCTTTGCATGTAACCTATGTATAATGTACCATTCAGCTTTATATTAATAGCAAATTTTCCCAATGTTATCATATCTTTTGCTCATTCATTTTGCACAACCACGCGGCGATATGGCACTCACCAGCTCCATGCATTTATTTGCATAAGCTAGGTTTCAACTTTGAATTAAATTGATTACAGTAACGGTGGGAGCGTTTTTTTGTCTTGCAATGCGCTTCTTTATTTGTAATCAAATCTGCTCACTTCTTACATTTAGTGTGTGTCACGGACAATATGCTCGTAATTATAAATCTCAATGAGATCCGCAAAGTAGTTAGTACACAGTTTGCAGTAAATGCAGGTAAGCCTCATGTTTCTATTATCAGGTAGCCCTACAGTGTAGATCAAATAGGGATACGGTTTGTTGGGTGAAGAGTTCGACACGATATGCATGGAGTAAAGTTTAATGGCGGTGGCTGGCGGTACATTTTTCATTTACATTTACCTTGGTAGAACACTCCCATGGAATGTAATTATGTGCAAAAATTACTAATATTTGTTAGTACACAGTTTGCAGTAAATGCAGGTAAGCCTCATGTTTCTATTATCAGGTAGCCCTACAGTGTAGATCAAATAGGAATACGGTTTGTTGGGTGAAGAGTTCGACACGATATGCATGGAGTAAAGTTTACAATAATGGCGGTGGCTGGCGGTACATTTTTCATTTACATTTACCTTGGTAGAACACTCCCATGGAATGTAATTATGTGCAAAAATTACTAATATTACAATTTAAATGATAAAAATTAAGAGCAGTGGTCAACACATCGCCGTTACTTTGTGGAATCCAAAAGTGGAGACGCAGACTTGGCTGAAATGGAAATAAGAGGAATATGGAATGAAAATGGTGTAGAAGTAGAGCTAGTGAGAGAATGCACTTGTAAAGGTGGGATTTCTGCCCTACAATTAGCATTTTCAAATTGATATTGCTATTGCTTAGGTTATCTATCAAACTTATCGCTAATGTACAGTGGCCTAATCTAAATGTGAAGAGAGTATATAATTATTATTTGACGATCTCACAATCGGTTAATTTTCATCAGCTAATTTACAAATTGCTAAATTATTATGTACAATGATATATAATTTAGATGAGAAAGTCAAGAATTTGACTTTGGAATACAAATGTAGGTTATTCTGTTTTGGCTATGAAAAATTCAAAATCTACTTATTCTACGAATAATACGGTAGTAGATAATTAATACTTGTACTGATAATTAATACTGTAATACTTGTTGCATTTTGAAATTCAAAATCAAATGCCAGCGGAATGATCGAATCCCTGTCCTAAATAGGATCTCCATATTTGAACGCGTGTCTGGAATATTCGCAATTTCTATAATCACACATTTTAAATTTTTAACCAGGCCATTTTTCCAGACACGGCGACATGGATTCACTTGCGTATATTTACATACCTTAGGTATTTTATTTTCTCAAATAAATCGAAAGTCAGAAGTTGCAATTAAATAGGGATCTTATGAATATACACTTGTTATGTATTAAGCACATTACTATTATTTTAAATTGAACTTTTTCGGTTTTTCCTCTCATTCCAGAAAGTCTTTCGTGGATAGTCCAACTAGCCATAATAATCAATTAAGGCACATTAATACTTTTAGGCACTTTATGTATGTTTTTTTTTTGCAAAATATACGCATATAAAAATATAGCAGCCGACCGGACTGAAAACCAATGTGAAGGTCACGGTTTCATGGCCTAATGAACTAGTACTTTGGCTTATTACACACTAATTT
>JAHZND010003880.1:0-10625 GCA_027744115.1 Acrocyrtus sp. NNG-2020 | reverse complement strand
TAGGGATGGGACGAGTACGGAAATTTCTCGACTCGGCCTCGGCCGAGTAATGTCAGACAAATACTCGGCTCGGCCGAGTACTCGCCCGAGTTTCAAATTTTACTGAAAACTTATTTAAAGTGGTTCCAAAGGTTCGAAGCAATGCCCTGTGCCTTTATATAAGAAAATATATTATGCACCAATATATTTCGCTTTAAAACTACAAAAAAGCGAATTTTTGTTTTATTTTCCTAAAAAATTGTAGATTTATTCAGAAATTTTTTCTAAAAGTTAGCAAAAATGCAGCAAATGACTGTAAATGAGTACAAACTATGCGGCTACTGAGCATTGTCTTAATTTCCTTGTTTGCCGAGTGCCGAGTTTTCCAAAACAATACATACTCGGCTCGGGCGAGTACTCGATTTGCCGAGTACTCTACCCGAGTACTCGGCCATTCCGAGTACTCGTCCCATCCCTAGTTGAAAGTGTTGTGCAGTATTCAACTATAATACATGAACAGAAATGTCACACCATTGAAAACATAAATCGAGACATGCATTATGCATTGAGTTAGCTCATTTTATCGATATAAAGGGACATTGAATGTTCAATACTGACAGAGGTAGGAAAGGAGAAAACAACAAACTCAAAATTTATGTTTCCTTCAGTGTAGAGAAGACAAATATTGTAACCAAGTGTGTCATGTATAAAGTGAATAATAATTTACAAAAATTACATGTGCCTAAGTATTTCATTTTGAAGGATGTAGGGTATTTGTGTTTGTAATTTATTTATTCGAGATTTACTAAAACTAAAAAAGACACCAAACTGCTCGGATATATTGCGTAATTATGGATAAGCTTGTTTTTCCAGGATTCAAACTGAGTAATTTAAGTTGCAGAACTCGTGACATCGAAATTAAAGAGACAATCCAGAACATTTTCCGTCAGTCCAGCATAAAAATCAAATTTTTCACTCAAACCTTCAGTTTCTATACCACGAATCTTAACATTTATAATTATATGTTCCATTTCCTTAATTTTTAGATACAAATAATCTTGAAGATCCATTAGTTGTAAAGACATACTCCAGCAATTCAAAAGATGGTTCATGGATCTGTAATAAAGTGGCCTTTGTATACGGAGTAAAACTGCCATGGGGTGGAGTTAAAGAACGGTTGAAAAGGATAATAATTGGCGGACGTGATATTGAGTTAAAAACCTTTGTATGGAAACTTTAGTTAATCTTTTAATTTTGCAACAATTACAACCGACAGGAAATATATTATTTGAAATGTAATGTAATTTAATTTAATTTTTTAGGACTATGGTTTGCCAAGAGACGTTAATGGAAATTTTACAAGTCAAAATAAGCTACAAAATGAATCTTTAAAACAAAATGATGGGATAATGACTGTTAAAGTAAATATTTTCAACAGAGAAATGTACAAATCCATTCATGGAGTCGCCTCTTTTTCAATTTTATTTAGTGGGGTAAGTCAGTTTCGTCCCTTATTTCAATGTCCAAAACCTGTACAGACGCATATAATTTAATTTAAAATTTTTAATTACTTTGCATGTTTAGAAACTTACTGTGGATCAAATTAATATTTTAACATCCATCCCTGGATACTACACACACCGAAACATTACATATAGTGAAAAGAACCACTTTATTTACAAATGTAAAACAAAGATTACATTCTACACAAAATTGGATACAATACAGGCTATATGTAAGATTTAATTTGAATTTAAAATTAAAAGCTAAGAATTATTACAATGTAATCTAAAGTAAATTAATTACAAGCTTGACATTTGACTAGTGCATTTTGCCATGTTCATAATTTAATCAGGGGTGTCATATTATACTTCTTAGGTATTCTATCAGGAAATTCCGATTTCATGAAAGGTGGACATTTTATGGTATCTAAAAAACACGAAGGACGAAAACAGATAATGCGAATAAATGACCAACATAAATTTCTACCTAAGGCACTTGGAAACAATGGACAAACAATTTCAGTGAGAGGTAAGCTAATAAAGCCATGTTGTGTATCTATTAGAAAAATTAAACGAGAAGCCTTTTTTTACTTTTCATTAATTCTTTTGTCCACAGATATGCAGCTTAAACATGGTCATGTCCCACTTACGGAGTTTAGTAGAAGCATTTTACACCCTTACAAATTTAAGTTAATTGGATCCACATGTACAAACTGCTTGAGTGTTTTTAAAGTGATTGGAATAGATGCAAATTTAAATTGGATGGCCGCTACTTGCTTATGCATAAAAACAAAGTACTAACAATTGATAATCTGTGGTCTTAATTATTTTCAAGAAGCATTAATGTATTGATTAATGCTCTGAGATTAATGTTTTTTAAACAGATATTCTTGGCCAGGTGAAGATCCTTTCGTCAGGTTGGCTACCACTAAACTGATGGAAAAGGAAACAATATACCATCAATTTAAATTTTTATACCAGGGGCCACAACCTTTTGTTCTTGTACATGTAGTAAATAAGATAAGCACGTCAATTCCGGCATTAAGCAATCTAGCAAGAAGTTTAGCAGATACTAAATTGCCTAAAATTGCTAAACAAAATGCAGTGGTATACAGCCACTGTCTAGTGGACCGTTCAGATGATTTAAACTATGGAAAATACCATATGAGTGTAATCGTACATAAAGAACATTTGTGGTCACGTGAAGATTTAATAGAATGTAGCGGAATTAATATCATCAAACAGGTACGTTGGACGGTGGAAATCTAAATATTTGCATTCGGCTAAAGTTTGAGTTTCTTATGTTAAATAATTAAGGGTAAATTATGTCTTATTTACATTTTAAATAGGATTCACCTGAGAAACATGTGATCTCTCGTACCCTCAAACTAGATGTAGAGAGTAAAGTCGAATACGTATCGCATTTGGGAGAGATAACTTATAAAAATCCCCTTGTTTTGACTGGTAGATTATCACGAGTTCTTGATATTCGTGAAAATGTAACTCGTATTTACATCATCGTTTATGCCCCCTTGGATATAGCTATTTTCGACGATGAAATAATTTCTTTAGCACTTGTGCCTGACCATCAAAACTACTATAGTATCATTAATGCTATACAGTACTTGAACGCATACGATGATCAAAAGTTAAACATGGCAAACTGTACATTCAAAGGGGAGATTTTAAACGCTTTGATAATCCCATGCGATACTGATTCAATTTACTCTGTGACCCATGGAAAGAACTATACAGCCACATGGCATTTGGATATAAGAACACAGTATAATTCTGTCTGGCACAACCTATTGCTGTTTGCTGTTAGAGTTACGACCTATGACAATACTTTATTGCTTAAATATAATGACCAAGAAATAACTGAAGATTTTTCTTTGTCACCTTTACTGGACCTTGCCATTGATTTGACACTGCCTATTACCACCTCGGTAATGTTTATTTGCTTTCGTTATATATGAACACTAAACATGCAAATTCTGAAAGATAAAGTGTACAGTCGAGCCTTTCAAACTTTAACTTTTTTCTTTAACTTTTTAAATTTTACAGATCGGCACCCTCCAGGGACTCATCCGAATCAAAATACATAATATTCGAAATACTCAATCTAATGGATTCCTTGTGCTGTCTGGAAAATGTGAAGCGCCATACCCATGGACTATATTGAATTCAACACCCTGCTCGCTCCTTCCTATGACATTTACTAACGGAATTGAGATATCAAATAAGGAAAGTTACATAGAAAATGTTCTTCCCGTTCCGTCCTTTCGGAGCATCACAAGAGTTGAACAAACTTTAGGTCCTCAACCTATCATCATTCATGAATATATTCCCATGATGCCTAGCCTTCACTTTGTCCATTCATTATTGAAGGGTCACTATAAGGTTAACAGCTCGGAAATGCAAATATCAGCAAGGGAAAAATTGTCGATTTGCAGTAACAGCATACTGGAGAGTATCCAACAGCTCAGTGATGTAGACGAGGTTATTAGTATAATTATAAGCAAGTTCCATAAATTCCCAGAGATTGTTACTAATTATTTTGCTTGACATTAACAATATTTAAATGCTTTAACTTTGACAGTGGCTAGTTGTAAAAAAAATGACTGAAAGCAGATTGAGTATCACCAATGTCGTCAAAGGTAGCAAGCGCTAAATACTTACAAAGTTAATCTCTATTGTTTAAACTTTCATATCGGTGTACTAATCGGTGTACCAATTATTTAGGATCCTATTTAATGGAGCTTGGTGCTTTATATTTACACTGCATTGAAGGAAGCTGCAGCGATGAGCTTGTCTTAATTTGCTGCAACTCTGATGAAGAGACAAAAGATATTTTCAGCAGATTATCAGACATTAAATACAAAATTGGTGCAAAGACCAAAATCTTAAAAATGTACAGCAAAGGGTCAGAGAACGATATGAAAGCTTTTGGACGATCCCCAAAGGAAGAAGGTACCTCTCTAATTTTATTTTTAAAACATATCAGTATATAGTAAACATAATTTAAGTTGTGATCATGTGTAAAAAAAGTGTAAATACGTCGTTAATTTGTGGTTCTAGAAGAATACTCCTTACATCGACTAGTACAAAGTAAAGCTGACCTATCTACGGACCGTGTTATGAATCTTTTTGAAAGTAAGTAATTTTGTTAAATACCTTTTTAAGCAATCTCAGTTTTTTAGGGTAAAATTATGCATTAGTATGTAATCCCATTCTGTACACGTTAGGTGAGAAAAAGTTTGGAAAGGATCTAATGAAGGATAAAGATGTAAGAGATCTGGATACATATGTTCATAACTTCGAATTTGAGGCATTTAAAGATACTGGAATTGTCGTGAGCTCTCTCGTCACCGCTCTTGATGGCAGAATAACGAAATATTTACACGAAACCAATTGCCATCTTAAATGTCTCATTCTACACAATGCTGCAAAAATGTCACTGCTACAAACTCTACCACTTCTTTTACTTTCTGCTTCAAGAACATGGTTAATTGGCAATGATTCTGTCGAACAAGTCACATCAGCAGCCAATATTCATAGAGATCGGGAAACGTTTCAAATTGATGGTGACATTTCATTATATAGTCTATGTTGCAGGCTATAACTGTACCTATCTCCAATATGGTATCTCACTACATGATTTATGTTAGAATAGTGTTAAACCTAGGGAAGGTTTTTAAAGATGCGCATATAGTATAAGCTTACAATTTGCTTCTAGATTCTCATGTATTTCGATGTGAAAAATAAAAACTTTTTAGTAGTCAAAATAATTTCTCTTTGATTGCTACATGATGGTTATTATTTTTAATACATAGATTCCATCAAATTCCATCCCCCACCGGTCTTATTAATATTTTTTATGATTCTCTCTTCTTACATTGAAATGTCCTTATGCGATGCGAAAGCTGCACAAAGGGGTTTAAAATGCTCGGACAAATTTATACCATTGCAAAATGGAATCTCATTAGAGTGGACGCGAATGTGATTTTTTTCACTTCTCATGACCGGCCCACGTTGTGCAGAGAGCAGTCACCCATAACTCGACTTTTGCTGTTGCTGCAAAGTCAACTTGCAATCAGTGCTGTAATCTGTTTCTTCACATTTCAGCAGGGAAGTCGTTTTTATTTGGAAAGCTAGTCCATAGGTACGCTTCTGTGCAGGATACTAGATTACAAGCTGGCACCAGAGAAAATATGATTTTTTTCTGCTCAAGGTGATAAGATTTACTTTTCTTACTAAAAATCAGCGATAGGTATAATCAGCAGTATGGTTTTACGTCTGTACCTACTTAATTGGAATGTGCAGCAAAATTCACTTGCACACCATCACCTCAGTTCTGCCTATCTCATTGTTTCATGGGTAAAAAATAATCTTTCTTCTCCCCACTCACTTTTACGACCCTTTCTACACTGCACGAGGCAATAGGAGTGTCGTACGTGGTGCAAACTGTACTAGCAGATTAGTATCGTCAAGAGTGACGGCAACAGTAAAGCTAAAATACCTATGCACTGTGCACATTATGGGTATCCACATTTCATCGAATTCCTTCGCAAAGCCAAAATCAGTCTTTCATAAAAAAAGAGTTGAAGTGGGTATGCACACTAAAAATGCCAATGATTTCCTTTCCTTTTGACCTTCTCCTCACGGATACCAGAAAAAGTATGCTCTAGGGCAAAGAGATTTTCTCTTTGTTGTGGGATTCATGGAAAAGTCAAATCAAGGGCAGGAGTTCATAGAAGAATAGGAATCATGAAATATTGCCTCCTACATACATCGAAAAGAGCTCATTAAAGGCAAAAATACAGAAAAATGTTCCCAAAGAGGGTATGTATACGCAAAGTCCAGAAAAAAAATCTACCCGATAAATCATGAAATATTGCCTCCTACATACATCGAAAAGAGCTCATTAAAGGCAAAAATACAGAAAAATGTTCCCAAAGAGGGTATGTATACGCAAAGTCCAGAAAAAAAATCTACCCGAGGAATTTCCCACGAAGACGTTTACACTTAATGAGACTACTAGCTGGAAAGTAGTAGGGAATAAGATGGAGGAGAGTGCAATCGGACAATTCTCCCTTACTACTTTCTACCAATTTATTACTCAGCCAACACCAAAAACTCTTTTTCCTAGCAAGTCCACTCGATCATTGTCCAGAAACGTCTTCTCTGTCGAGTCAGCATAATCGCCACTGCTGTACTCACTTCTTCAAGTCTGTTTAGGAGGGAGAGTAATGAAGAAGCTTGCTCCGACTTGTCTACAGCAAGTCTTCAGGATACACCAGCTGGTTAATAGGCCATCAACCGCCAGTCTCATAGGGCAATGCAAAAAAAATATGAAATTCATTGTTACCGTATCAAAGACAAAGTTACATCTGGCAATACCAGTTCACTTCATTTCTACTAGAGAGGGAAAAGGAACATGGAAAAGAAACTGAACATTTCACTTGCGATAATTCGAGAAAACAATTGACACGCTTTTGATGGTATGCATATATTATGTAGTTCTGTTGATGGTGAGTGTTTTCAAGTTGCATCTTACAAAACAAGTTGCGGTTCCGATTCTTGCGTGAAAAAAAATTCATGCATGAACTCTGACTGAATTGTGAAAAAACTGGTGCTGTGAGTAGGAGTAAAGTACACACAAAACTATTTTGTATGCGAATATGTAACGAACGAAAAAAAATCTTGTCAGCACTTTTGACGGGATACACAAGCCCACTCAATTTAAATTTGCGGGAGGAAGTTGTAGCACAGCGCGAGCTGATTGAAAGCTTTCATATATGGTCAGCATAATATAGAAAGTGAGTTGCGAAAAAAAAATTCCTGTAACATCAGTTTGCTTTTATGAGGAATGCGAATAGTGGGTAGTAAAGAGTGAAGCCTCACGTATTCCGGAAAATTGTGAAGGAGTTTGATGCATAAAAATTTCGGTTTTACCAGTAAAAGTATTTATGTACAGGAAAAATGGCAGTCCAATTAGATTACTAGAGCGAAATAATTGAGTTTAGAAAGGGATCACCTTCGCTGTATTAGGGTGAGCCCACTTCACTCATAAAAAGTAACGAAGTTGTGCATCCACAGCCACAGCCACTAGCAGGAAAAGTGCGATCCCCTCACGTATTTTACCGCATTTTCTGGCTTTCTTGTAATATACCTAAGGTTGCATAATGGTAGGTATTTTGTCTCATTTTTAGCGCAAGCTATGAATAACCACGTACACAACAGGGTGTAGAGAAGACCCATGTATGGGAAGGAAAATGTTGAAAACCTATCAAGATCTAAGAAAGGGATCTCTCTGGAAGGGACCCTTGGGACGATACTTTTAGCACACACCTGGCTGCTTCGTTGAGAAGAGAATAGGAAAAGATGCCTAATCCCATGAAAATTTCACAAGATGAGGGATACCTACACGCAGATGCATTTTTACAACTTCCTTTCTCGTAAAAAGGCAAGGCAAAAACGGAGCTGAAAAGTCTCCAGGTCCGCGCAACCTGGCATTCTTGTAGTCTTATAGGGTGCTCGATTACTAATATGTTCATGTTCTCTTTTAATTGCGACCGTTGGTGCTTTACAATATGAAAATGTTTATAATTTACAGCTACAAGCATTGTAGAATGTAGAAAGCTGGCTAGTTCGTAATAAGCAGGCTTAAAAATTAATTGCAAAAAGTACCGCACGTGGCTAAATCAATGATGACGGTGGACCAAAGAGAGAGGCTACAAAATTGTAAAAAACTTTATGTGCTTACCGTGAATGTAGAGCCACCCCTCAACTTTGCAAGGATACATTATAGCTGGCATTTGAATTATCTGAAGACCTCGGAATGGGTTCGGAAGCTGCGGCAAACTGTTCTTCTGCGGCTGCTGTCGATTGCCTCTGTGAACTGTGCAAGTCGGGACTGGAGTCGTCGACCGACTTTGCCCAGCGTACTGGGCATGCTGAAGATGATGAAAGCTATTATTCATACTCAGGTTTTGCATTTTGTCCAGCTGTCAAAATTCCTCGAAACTCAGAGGACCTAATTATATGACATCTACAAATCTCTCCTCACTCACACAAATAGTAAGTAAGGGTGGGACAAGGGAAACGCTCAAAATTATATGTCCCTATCTGCCTTGTACTTGTAGTAGCAACAGCAATGGGGAAACTAATCCGATTAAATATTTTCAGTAATGTCAATATTGTTGCTGATGAAAGTATGACTGAATCGGAATTACGTTCAGCTCACTGCACTACTTTTGTTGCGTGGAAAAGGCAGAAAAGCTGAGCTCTATCTTGTCCCTTCCGTCAACAAATTGCTGCCGAGTGCCACTGCCTGATATACTCCACTGAAACGTGTTGTTTTCTCAGCAGTTTTTGTAGGACGTATATATGAACACAGTTCCTCTAAAGTGATCCTCAAATTCCTGTGAACTTCAGTACTGGAGATGGAGAGCCAGTGGAGAATTTTCTCGACGGATCTAAAAAATCGATTACAATATGAGCTAGGAGAGTTTAGCACTGTTTGGCTGTGTATTTCGCAGCCGTCATTATTCTAGAGAGTGGATTCATCAGCATCAGGAAAAGTTCGTTGAGAAGTGGAGCAGTTCACAATGGGGATGTCAAGAGTGTGAATTTGGTTCCCTTTCCAGTTCCCAAAAATGAAATGGCATTTAGGTAATAAAATGGCTGCGTTCCAAAATGCTTGCTCGTGTTCTTTTTCAAAAAAGCAAAAAGCCGTGCCCTGCCCGAGAATGAGTTTACAAGGTTGCTTTTTGCTATTTGCTTAAACACTTATTTTTGGAATATTGCTACTACTCTCCAGAATTGGACATCAACGGCATTTATTTGGCAAAAACGAAAAACAGGATTTAAGGAGAGAGGCAATGGACCGTGTTATTGCTTCTTTAAGTCTTTTCCAACTCTGTTTTATTTTCTCCCGATTTTTAAGGAAACCGACAAAAGAGACTATAAGCTTTCAGCTTTCATTTATATTTATGCTCCTTCTGTGACGCTCCTCTTACGTATGTGAAGTCGACTTGATTAATCTCCTCCTCTCTAAATTACTTTGATAGTTTTCTCTGGAGGTTCACCCTGAAACTATGAAAATCAACAGCGACAAGTAATGCGAAATTTTGCTCCGATAACAGAGCATAAAACTTGATTGTAGCTGACTTTCACCATAAATAAAGTCACGTCTCTTTTTAGTTGGCGCACCGAACCAACATTTTTTAGTAAACAAGCACAAAAAAACTGAACAGTTCTTTCCCGAAAATTAACAGAAAAGCTGAGTATGCAGTCTGTCGCAACCCCGCAAAATGTACTTACACTTCTCACAAACCACTTCCGGTGAACTTTGTAGCTTCACGAGTAGCAACCACATAAAAATGTACAGAGCTGGTGTGAAGCTGCACGCACTCTGCATGGAAAAACTTGCGTAGGCAAATCACACGTGCGTTCCAAAATTACTAAAAATGAGCTGTAATTACAAAGTATGGAGTTACGAAAATCTAATTAAAAGCGCGTACACGCATGATTAGTGTGATTATCTTTTGCACGCACTTCTCGCCACATTAACGTAACAACTGAAGCACATCCAGTTTATCTCATCAGTCCAACTTGTAAGCTTTTTTTGGCTGTTCCGACTGCCACAACACTGTCAATACAAGATGTACAATCTATTAACTTCGTAATTACTCGAAAAAATGTGAACTCGCTTTTGCAAAATGTGTATTGCCCCGTGCAAGTTATTCTTTCGCTCACACTCTCTCGAACAACTCATCTCATTTCATTTTCGATAACTGAGCAACTAGGACTAAGCCGATTAGCACGATTACAAAGGGAAGTCATCTATCACAGCCAGAACTTCATACAAGCAGCGAACTGTAATATTGACTGTGAGAATATTATTCTCCCCAATAACTTTTCTTCCGAAAGAGTCCAAGTTTACTCGCTCACTGTTGCCAAAGCCAACATTTGGAGCGTATATAGGACCACCAGCACATGGATCGAGACTTTTTATCGGCAAGAGCAAGACTCGACCTTACGTATAGATCTCATTTTCTGTGATTCTCCTTCGATGATGCTTATTTTGTTTGCATTCTTTGCTCTTGTCTTTAAAAAATGAATTTCATGGGAGAGATAAGC
>JAHZND010003879.1:0-18858 GCA_027744115.1 Acrocyrtus sp. NNG-2020 | reverse complement strand
GCTTGCAACAGTTGCAACGGGCTTTATATTTTTCATGCTTGAAATTTATATATATTCTATGCTGTTTATTTTCAAAATTTTAAATAAGTTAGTGTTTTATACTAAATATGCTATTAATGTTTAAATCAATTCCGTAAAATTTACTTGTACTAATATGTAATTACAAAATATTATTTACTTTGCAGCAAGTTAATAAATGTACAGATATTTATGCACTATAATACATAATTATTACCTAAATGATCTCGAATTAAATTAATTACAGTTTACGATTGCCATTAAAACTCTGAAAACTGGTTGCCATAAAAATTAAAGTTCAACTAAATTTCTAGTTTGAACAACGGAATATTTAACTCTCTAGATGATCGGGCCATTTCAAGAAATTAAAATACTTTTTTTGTTTAAAGTTATATGACAAAAAGCATTCTTTGGATGTGCAAATTGTACTACTTTATGTAAAGTAGGACTTCGGTTTTTTTGGATTTGAAAAACAATTTCAATAAAAAATGATATCAAACCCAGAACTAGGCACATAATAAAAACCAGGAAGATCACTTGTATATTTCCATGTAGTGAGGCTCCTCCATGACTCGCCTTAGAATTAAAGATTTTTTTCATAATTGTATCATTTGAAGCTTGCCTAATTGACATAACTTCTAGCAGTTCTGTCCACCGTTTTGCTATACCGCTCTCTTTAAACTGTTCCAGTCTGACAATCACAGGCGCTGAAATCGGACCCTGGAAATAAAACTGAAATTCTTGCTGAAAGTACTGTTCCGTGCCAGCGTATACATTCTTCTCTTTGTAGCTTCCGATTACTGCTTGCACTGCACTTTTTATGAGTAAAAGAGCGGATTTGTCACATTCCAGTAGAAATTTTACTAACAGCTTCCATTCTATATCAAGATATAATTTACGAAACCTTTTAAGGAGGGGATTATCGAAGGAGTCTGAGTCGATGGTGTCAGTTAGGGTGGTAGGCCATTGTGAGTTTTCGGATTTGTACCTTTCAAGAGCCAATGGTAATACAGCGTCTGGAATCAAGCTGGTGTGATTCATCACTAACTCATTTACGATGCGCTCATTTGTAGTAACTAAATATTGATTCCATCTATCCAGAAACGCCATAACGCTGAGGTGTGAATAAGCACCAAAGAAAACCGAACCGCTTAATGCTTCTTTCTCGTGAGGTGAGGCTTGTACTTCGACAATTGTTGCTAATTTCTGAATTGAAAAGATGTGTAATCCGGGATGAGAGTTTGTATGAATTTTAAAATTATCTGCAAGGAGCTGCTGAAGTGTCTCATAAAAGAGCGACTTTCTGGGGGAGATCATGTTCTGCACGTTTGAATTTTTGTAGCCGCTACTGAAAACAACTGCAACTAGAAGAAGCGCAACATAAAGAAATCGGATTGGCGTTTCTGTTTTCGTGCTTGTAAATGGTGTGGACTGCTCCAGAAAAAGTTTGATTATGGCTGCAGATTTCACGAGAATTGTATCGGGCTCTTTGAAGAAAGGTAAACTCCATAGTCCTATTGCTGCAATACTACAGCCTCCTACACAAATCCACACGGAAAAGCTGTACACATTCCAAAGCTCCTCAAACGCCAAGGGAGATTTACCTCGGATTGCACAACTCACGAAACTCCAGGAACTAAAAGTGTTCGGGATATGAAATGGGCGGTGCTGTATTGAACTACGAGAATGAGTGTGCAACTGAATCACAGGGCAGAAGCGGACTGAAGTCTTAAAGTTATGAATTTGCTGCCCATTTACACAAATTTGGTCACTGCCTTCAACCTGATAACTATAATTTTTCAGGATTGATGCCCAAAAGTAGACGAGAATATCGCCGAACCTGGAGTTTGAGTCTGAATATAAATCCATGAGATCTTTTATGTCATTTTGGCAGCGCTCAAACTTGTTCAGCAGTGAATTCATTTCTAAACTTCCTTCAATTTTCCAATGGCGTCTCATCTCAGTTTTCAGCGGTGGTGCCTGTTTATTTTGACTTCTTAATGAAAAGTAAAATTGCAAGCCTGGGCTCTGGCAATGTGGAACACATGGATAATAAATAATTTCGTACAGAGAAAGAGTTGGCATTCCATCTACATTTCTAGGAAAAATATGTGCTAACAAGAGAAGTAAATTTGTGCTATGTGGAGTATTGTACAAGTCCGGTATGCGCAGTGCCCAACGTAAAACAGACGCAGACCTTTCTCGGACTCCAGTTATTCCATCTATTCCAGCATTTTCTCTTGAAAATAGTATCAGAACCTTTGTGACAGGTTTTCTACTAACTAGCGGGTCCCTTTTGAAGTCCACACTTAACAGCCACGTCTGGGGGAACTCCCAAATGAAAATACAGGCATAAAAATATTTATCCACATGGAGCTTGTATAAATTTGCGTATGTAGCTTTTGCTGATTTTGGTACGGTGGGAGAAACGATTCCTTCATTTTCCAATAGAATATCAGCGCTTCCCTCACAACTCCACGGCTTAGAGTTAGAAATAAGACGAAGAACCTTTAGTCGATTACATTTTGGAGGAGGTCTCCGCAGAATGATAGGACTGTTAATGTGTAAAATATCTATTCCGAGATAGTTGTTGATGATAATCAAACACTCGCTATGCAAGTATGTGACCGACATCCTATAATCAAAGTATTTGAAAGTGAACCCTTGAGCAGAAAGCAACGTTTCCGAAAATATGATAATTTTAGCTTGCGCTCGTCGAAATGTTTGTTCACTAGTAGCCTGTAAGGGCACATGGAAACATAGGAGTAAATAAGCATATAAAATTACTTCCATTTTACAATATAACCGCTTTTCTTCAACTTTATTGGGCAGCCCCACAGTGTGCTAGAGAGTGAATAAGAAATGATTTGCGTAGCCCAAAAGTATTGTGCACTTAAAAGCTTATAACCATCATTAAAAAACGTCGGCAACAAGACAGTCATTAGTGATAAAAATGGTACTGTGCTGCTAAATACTTGTACAAGTAGCAAGATAACATGAAACTTGAGATATTGATTGCTAAAAATTTTACAAACATCATATATGCAGATATGCTATTAGATATTTTTAAAGATAGTTACCCATACCAAAAACCAATTAAATTCTTGGATGATATGAAAATCTTTGTATTTTATATTCCACTCTAATAGGAAACACAAAATTTAAGTAACAACTGTATACAATAGAGGTGTTTTTTCTTTGGCAATTCACTAACAACGTTCATCTTAGGTGTACTATAAGGACTTTATTTGTCACTCACTGAAAAGGGGAATAATACATCCCACGCATATAAGAAACGACAAAGAACAAAGAACAAAGGGGGTACAAAGAATGTTTGGAGAGACACATACAAGACTGGATGAATTACAAATTACGGTTGAAGTATTTTTCAATTCAGTGCTTAGGACGCCGCTGCCAAATTGCTTTGAATTTAGTTTTAAATATTTATGTTTGAAGATAAATGGTAAATAATACTGATGGTCGTGTTTATTTATTTATCGCCAAGCAGAGCATCACTACTTGAAGGTCTTGAGTTGAGGTTGCCTTTAGTCATGGAGTTGGTAGATTCCTGATGTGATTTTGTCTTACAAGTTCTTTGTATCGATATTCCGTTATGTCTGACATTTTCTAATGCAAGCATAAAAATAGCCAAGCCTATCCCAGCCATATAGATTATAAATATAACCATTATATTTCCGTCAAGGGACCATTTAGATGAGGTGTTCTCTTCTTCAAATAAAATTTTTCTGCTCAGCCACTTGTTTTTTCGCTGACTGCTGGATGACGTCACTTCCAAAATTTTCATCCAATATTCCAAAATCCCAGTTTCTTTAAAATGTGCCAATCTTGCAGTGACTGAACTCGGAATGAGACCGCCAAATGAAAATTGAAATTCCTCCTGAAAAAATGTCTCCTTACCGGTAGTTACCCTTGCGTCGGCAAAAGATTTTGCAGTAAAGTGAGCAACATCATTTTCCAAAAATAGAGCTGACCTGTCGCACTTCAACAGTGTCCTGTCTAGCAAATCCCATTCATTATTAATGTAGACGTTGGAAAGTTCCAGCTTCCATTTTTCATTGTTATCCTGGAAATGTATCTTCCAATTTGGGTGTTTAAAAATGTATTTTTGCAGCACGTTTGACAGAAAACTTTCCGTAAGCAAACTTACTCGATTATATACCAGCTCATGTAGTTTAATTTTATCACTATTTGTCACCTTTAAGTCTCCAGTTTTTGCTGTCATCGTATTCATTCTTAACAATGAGCTGAAAACTACTGAATACTCGTTTTCAGCATTCTCTATTTTTATTGTCTTCATATGGCGGTCCTCATTTCTTTCCAAACTCCAATTTGAAAATGTTGGAAAAAGTAACATGGCATCATAAGAATTTGTATAAATGTTTAAGTCGTCATTCACCAACTGTTGAAATGTTTCGTAGACAAGATGTTTTCTAGGTGCGATCATTTTTTGTACAGCTGAATTTTTATACGCATTACTTAACATTATCCCGGCTAGGAGAAGAGATCCAATAATACTGCGAAGACAAATTAAGTTTCTGCCCTCCGGTTGTATTGAAAACGGGCTCGACTGCTCCAGGAGTAGCTTGATAAAGGAAGTAGACACCTCAGCGATAACATTATTTTCTGTGCTCTGAAGTATTCGCACTGCCCCAAACCACATTAATACTATCAGTACCCCATAGCAACATAAAACCATCCAAACTTGAGTTTCGTACGAAGCAACTAATCCCCTAAACGCCAATGGCGCCTTTCCCCTGTCTACGCAGCTCACAGATTTCCAGCCGCTGCTGACATTGTTAATGTGAAGGGGCTTCACCTGTAATGAACTGCGTTCTTGTGATCTCACGTTCAGGAATGAGAAGGTAACAAGATGTCTTTCTGCGTTTATGATCCTTTCCCTATTCATACATAGGGTCCTATTAACCCAATCAATGTCAATCTGATAACTGTAGTTTTTTAGTATGTAATAAGTCCAAATATGGGCGGCAAGATAAGCCAACCTTTCGTCCGATCGTGAATACGATTGAATAACACCAATCATGGTGTGACAACTTGATGGAACCAGTTCCGGTACATTGCAGCACTCTGCAAAGGCGTTTTGAAGTGCACTTTCTGTTTTATCTGGAAATGAAATGTGCCAGTGCTCTCTTTCCTCATTCAGACCAGCTCTACCTATCTTAGCTATTCCGTTATAGGGAATTAGTTTAGCTTCAAATATTCGGCTGTTAAGTCTGCACCTGGGAAAACAATTGTAGAAAGTGAGTTGCTGAAAAAATGTGTCCTTGAAATTTAAGTTGGTGAAAGAAACACAGATGAAGTAGAGTAAGACGTTCTTGGTTACCGATTCCCCAATTCTGGTTTTCCTCGATATGTCACTCCACAATAGTAAAATGGGATCTGTTGTTTCTGTCTGCTCGAAACGAGTTTCACAGGTTGGTGATACGAAAGTTAACAATTTCAATGTTGATATTCTGGATGGTGGAAGTTCAATTTTGACATTCATCAGTTGGGCTCCCAGAATGTTGAAGGACCAGATATCGACACAGGAGTGAAGAAGCCTGCTCCGGTAAAAATTCAAATCAAGTTCATGAATAGGTAGAGTCATCTTGTATGTAAAGGGAAAAGTCAAGTCAATGTTTATTTCACAAATCCACGGTTTTGATCTTTTTGTAAATGAATGGAGAATAAGTTCTTCGCAGAATGGCATCGGTCTACGAAGTATAACTGCAACTTGTGTATAGTCTATGTCCAGTCCATGATAGTTATTTATAACCACTAAACAGATTTCTTTTGAGAGGATGGCTGCAACCTTGAGATCAAATACATAGGAGAACCCTTGAACTGGTTCAAAATCTTGGGATACTAATGATTTTTCCGAGTTATCTGCTCCAATCACAACGCTGCTAAATATACAGCAAATATATATTCGGAAAATTTGAGATAAATAGTTTGGAAATAAGCTTATTTTTACTTGACCCTTGACGGTTATTTTCGTTTTCATGTGAAATCTACTTCCCAAGGTCCACACCCAAAGAAAAGCCGGATTATTGTCCGATAGCATGATTGCTAAGAAATTTAAACAAGACTGGAAAATATGAAATGTGAAACATTGGAGCAAGTCAGAACTTTTAAATGTCCATATTGCCAAATAAGTTCGAATTCTAATACAGCTGAATAATATTCTACGAGCGTTTTGTTTGCTAACCCAAAGGATTTATGCGTTTAATAACAAAATTTCTAATTTAATTTACTTTAAGAGTTTAACATTTCTTAAAGCATCACGAAAAGTTAGTAAACGGCGGGAGCAGTTAAGTTGACGCTAACCTTCTAATTTGCACCTTTACTTTACTTAGGTACTAATAAGTAAGCCAATCTCATAAACAGTTTTAAAGCTGATAGTGAATAAAATATTCTTGCCATCTATATATAAAGTGTCAATAAATGTTATGTTTGAAGAATAGGTAACAGCTAGAACAGAAGTGTATTAAATAAATAAAGTAAACATTAGTACAAAAATAGGTCTCGAAAAATACGAAACTAAGAATTTCTGTAAACAATGTAATAACTTTAGCCATATTAATAACTGTCACATACCTGTGTAGTTGCCATACCTATTGTTTATATAAACTATAAAGTAGGTAAGTACATTTACATATGTATTTTATCGAGTATTCTTGAATGTGTTATGTGGTGATGTTCAGAAGTAAGCTTAGCTATAGGTAATTGTCAAATGCTTTACTATTCTGTAAGGAGTCATAATAATATCGTTTAAAAAAGTTATTTAGATGATAGCTAACTCATATAATATGTTGAAGTACGATAATATAAGCCTACGCTTTATTCTTTCGTAACCGTCAAAAACTGTATTGTATTACAATATATGCTAGAAGTCTAACTGAAGTTTGAAGAAGTTTGTCTTGAGTTACCAAAATTAGTACAACTGCGAATGCGTCATTGATAAATTTATTTCTTGAAATTCCAGAAATTTTCTTGATTTAACAAAGTTAGACTACATTACGGAAACTTTATGATACGCAACTTATTGATCCTATTGTCCGAGTAAGTCCTGATAGTAAACGTTTATGATATGAAGCATCGAGAAAAGTTATGATTTGTTATTTTACATGATTACTGCACAGTAGAAGTAGTTAAGACACCTACTTGAAAATAGCTTATTTATAGTAGCACACCAGTAGCAGTGTATTGAACCATTGCTTCGAAATATCTAGATTGTGTGCTTCTTTTAACAATGAACAAATTTCCAAATTTGACTGAAATGGGCTGCATGCTATCAAGCGTTAGGGCAGTGACTCTCGCCCGAGTACTCATTTTTAGAAAGCGACACTCATTTATTTTAATTTGAATCATTAATTTAGTTTCTTCGTGGCAGTCAGATATGAACGGAAAAAGGAAGTATGCAATTCCACCCACATTCAGTGACAAGTATGCAGCAGCACATGACAAGGGTAGTAGTAACGGCATGTCGGAAAGATACTTGATGGCGGCAATATTGCACATAATGATCATCCAGAGCGAAGATCCCAATATAATAAAAACCATATTGTTTAGTCCTTCTTCCCAGATCCTTGCGCAAAGCCGGGATCTAATGTACCAGTTGCAGAAGTACATCGGGCGAACTTGTGTCCTCAGTTGTAGAAAGAATTTGGACTGCATTTCAAACCACCAAAATGACATGGCAGCAACTGTTGCAGTGGTTCTCATTGCCTCATAAAAGCATAACCCCAGATACACAAGTCTCACTAAAAATGCTCCAAGATATCTCCCGAGTTCCCATGACCCACCTTTGTAGGATAGAAATTTTGGTGCGATCACCACTAAAAGGTAACAAAGGGGGTCCACATTCGCCAGTACACAAAATAAGGCAGGCACATAAGCAAATGTGCAGAGAGGTTTTATGGCAGACTGGAAGAGGTAGCTTATATGTTTCCAGTCTTTGGTTCCCGTGACTACACTTACTTTTCGGTGTGGTTGACCGAGGAGGCATAAACCTGAAAGAAACCTCCATTTTAGATTTTCCATCTGTTTCTACTTTTAAAAAAGGTTGCAATTTCATAAAAATGCTAACCAACTCGTAGCAGTAAGCGACGCATTTGTCGACCAGCCAGAGATATTTCGCTGGCGTGTTTATTCAGCAATTTGCACAGTCCACATGTCAGGTGAGATTCTGCAATGTAGAAAATTGCAAAGACAATTTGGACAAGACTGAACATTGGCCGGTGGGTAACCACTGGAAGTAGAGAGACACTGAATTGGATAACAAACAAGACGTAGGTGAGGTACTTGTATTTTCTGCATTTCTCCCAACTTTCCAAAGATGCGTTAAATGTTTTGGTTTTCGAGTCCCATTGCAAAGGCGAAGGGTGCATTCGACTGTAGAGAAGCCGAAAAGTGAGATTTATACTCTCAAAGTAAAGCTCCATATTTTTCTATAACGAAAGTATGAATTACATATTTTGCGGCAACACCTTGTTTGCTTTTGGACTAAATCTAGCTAAAATCATACAACATAATTCGGTGAAACGTTTTCTCTTCAAATCCCAAAGTCAACTATAAAATTAAAATACGCTTTAGACTAAAAGGCAAATGAAAATATTTACTGTTGGCTATGAATAAACCTTTTTTGTTACTTAATGGTAGCCTTCTTTATTATAAATTCAAAAATCGAGTAGAAGGCAAAATACATAAGGAGAATTGTATTACCTATACTATAAGCGCCAGAATTCTAACTAATATAATATTGTGATATTGGTTTTAGATATCTAAATATATCTGCCACTATTTTCAAAGCTCAACTAAAAGCTTTACTGGGAAATTTGGGAGCTCCTAAAACTAAAACTTATAAATCGACTCCATATAAATATACATATAAATAAAAATTTTAAAAGTTGGTATATAAGCATTTCATTTATGCTATTTACCTAATTGTCGGAGAACCCATTTTCCCATGGACGTAAAATTTTTAGCACTATATGATGATGAAATACTTATGACTATGACGAGAGCACAATCAATAGTGGTGAGAATTGTGACAGGGGAAAACTGACACCAGGAGAGCCAGTAGTAGTGATATTACGGGATGAAGATTTACATTTAAAGTAAACCAAGGTAATGCTGCAAATAAATTTAGTATATTTAATTTGTAAATGCCGCATCGAGAAATTGATGGTTTAGCCATGTTGCAAATACATTTTTGGTTTCATGAATAAGGTACATATTTAGCTTGAAAATTATTATTTTTATGCATGGCATATCTAGTACGATAACATTTCACCTTGATTCTCCATTTTGCAAACCTTGCTACCTACCGGTGGTGACAAGGCACAANCAGTTGCCTTTTCCACCAGAAAGTATAAAATAGCCAAAACCATACCGCCTACATAAACTGTGAAAATAATCAAAATGTTTCCTCCAAGAGTGCACTGAGGAGCCGAGTTTTCCTCATCTAAAATGGCTTTCTTTGTAAGATTTTCGGATCTTTTCATGTCGTCAGCAGAAAATAACTCCAAAAACTGCAGCCACCATTCCAAAATGCCACTTTCCTTAAATTGTTCCAGTCTTTTTATGATGGGTATTGGTACTTGGCCGCTAAAAGAAAACTGAAACTCATGCTGGAAATAAGTCTCCTTTCCTTCGTAGACTCCCACCTCCTCAAAAGTTTTGATAGCAAACTGAACAATGTCGTTTCTAAGAAGTAGCGCCACTTTGCCACATTTTAGCATGGCATTATCTAAATACTCCCATTCTTTAAGGATATAGAGCTCCTTTATATCTGCTACTGTTTTAGACTGATTTTCCTGAAACTGCAGCCTCCAATTTGGATTTTTAGATTTATATTCGTCTAAAACTATGGGAAAAAGTAGCTCTTGTATTAACCTTGAACGGTTAAAAACTAATTCGTTCAGCGTGATCTGATCTCTTGTACTTGCAAACTCATTTCGATTACTATAATACACGTGTCTTAAAGCGGATCTAGATTCAAAAATTAGGTTTGCCCTTGTCTGATTTGCTAAGCCTCTCAATTTTAAATGAGACTCTACAATGTTAACATCATCCTCTGATATCCAGTCTTCAATTAAAAATTGCACTTTGGGTTGAACATGAGTATTGGTATAAACTGTGAAGTTGTCATCAATCAACTGCTGAAACGTCTCGTAAACGAGCGGTTTTCTTGGTGATATCATTTTTCGGACATTTGAGTTCTTATAGCCATTAGTAATCACTATTCCAGTTACGAGTAATATCCCATACAAAATCCTGCTATGTTTCGCAACATCATTCATCGAGAAAGGCGTGGATTGCTCAAGAATTAATTTTATGAAGGGCGTTACATTAATCTTAGCATTACAGTCATACTTCTTGTCTGATAATAATGGTGCTAACACATGCCACAGCAATATAGCTGTTGCGGCTGAGCCCAGTAAATTAATCCAAATTTTTAAATCGTACGCTCGGATAAGTTCATCATACGGGAGTGAAGAATGTCCTCTTCCCGCACAACTTATAAATTTCCAGCTATCAAATGGATTTAAAATATGAAGAGGTTTATACAACACAACGGTGTTTGCTTCTGACCGTACATTTAGGTAGGAGTAGACTGGGTATAAAATTTTTGAAGCGACGGTCCTCTTTTTATTTAGGCAAGTGCCTTTATCTAGTAATGAATTGTATGTGAAGTTTCGCAGAATGTACGTCCAGATATGAGCAATAGCGTATGCTAGCCGCTTGTTTTGCATTGGAAATGACTGAAGAACACTGAGAATGAGAGGCCTAGTTGATACATAGATGACCGGGTGAGCGCGACAATTTGCAAATTCCTTCCATAATGATGCACTTGCTTCATCAGACATTTTGATTTCCCAGTGTCCACGCATCTCAGTGTCTTGGTTTTTGCTCGCTAGAGAGCCTAGAACTGATTTTCTAAGCAGCTCAACTTTGAAACTTTCCCTTGGAGTACTGCAGTATGGGAAACAATGGTAGTATAAAATTTGTTGAAGGGAACTACTGCCAATTTTTCTGCTTTCTCTGGGTGAAATTCGAGAAAAGTAAAGAATGATATTTTTGTTAGATTTTTGTACACCCGCACTCATTACCTTTTCTATCCACATCAGCAGTATTGATTCTACAGTTTGGTCTTCATTGTGTGTACCATGTGCTTTCGAGAAAACCACGAGTACTTTCAATATTGGTTTTCTACTTGGATGTGGGTCCTGCTTGAAGTTGGTGGCTGAGCAGTGTGCGTCGCTTAAACGCCAAACTTTGGAACAGTGATAAATGGTATCATGCTCATAATAGTTTTTAAAAAGTTCCGTTTCTGTTAGGAATTTTGATGTTGACACTTTAGACCTGACAGAAACCAAAATGTCAGTATTCACTTCGCAATTCCATGGCTTCGAATGGGCTCTAAACCAACAAAACGGTAGACCAGTGCAGACCGGTGGAGGTCGTAGAAGTAAGACTGGAAAGGCAACATTATGCAGATCTAGTCCAGGATAATTATTGATAAGTAATAAACAGTGGCCCGCAAAACTTTTAGTGATTCCACCGAGGTCAAAAAACTTCAACGCAAATCCCTTACCAGAAAGTATTCTTTCGGACTTGTCAGTGATGTGAGCTCTTTTCGTGCGCGCAGAGGCTTCATTTAAGGAAACCGGAGTGATATTATTATGTTGAAATATTAAGCATGAAGACAGAAAATATAGAAAATATGTTTTGCACCTCATTGTGGCCTAAATTACTTCACAAAATGTTAATAATAAGGCCTTTCCTACGAAACGTTTAATAAAATTTAACACTATCATTGTAGTGAAATTCCTTTTCATCTAATTTGATTGAAATTGTAAACTTGTCTTTCTTGTAAATTCTTAAAAGCACTCATTCAGAACATTTTATTCAGAGTTTCATAATAATTTATTTAATGCTGTTCTTAAGTACGAATTCAACAGTTTTACAAGAAATAAAGTTTGTGTCCTTTTATGCGCTCACTAGCTTTTAGAGCAAACTCTTATATTAGCAATATGTTGCCATTAGAAATGTATAATTTGAAGTGTTTTAAATAACGCCAACAAAACATTACTCTACTCACGTAATTATGTTACATTATGTTCACGATTAAATCTATCAATAGTCGAAACATATCCATTATGGTCTGTGACCGAGAATTGCCCACTTTCGGACAGTTCCTTCTGATAAGAACACTATTATACATAAAAATAAACCAGCAAGCAAGATCGCAAAAATCACCTGTATGTTCCCATGCAATGACGCCGCGTGATAGGTAGTAATTGCATTCGGTGACGCATTTAAATTATTGTATACAGAAGCTGTTTTTAAAGCTTGTAGCAGCCATTCCAATATCCCGCTCTCTTTATACCACGCAAGCGTAACAATAACTTTCGTAGAAATTGACCCCTGAAAGTGAAATTGGTACTCCTGCTGGAAATAACTTTCCCTTCCTAGGTACACTCCACTTTTCGCATGATCTTTTACCACACGCTCGGCAGTATCTCTTTGAAGTAGAAGGGCTGACATTTTACAAGTCATTAAACATTTTACTAACAACTCCCACTCTACCTCTATGTACAGTTGGCGGATTTTCTGGTGAATTTCAACGAGCTTTTCTGGATCTGCAATAAGTGTGGGCCAATTTAAATGCTGAGACTTGTACTTTTTCACCGCGAGAGCCAAGACAGGTTCATTAGTTAGGCTTGTGTGATTCCAAACCAGTCCATTTAAGGGTATCAATCGTTTTGCCTCTAAATAGTTAAAAAAGCAAAAATAAGAGTAGGCTGAAAAAATCATGCCGCTGTCATAGTCTTCAAACCACCCCTGCTTATTATATGAATCAGTACTTCTTTCGTATGCTTCTGAATTCAAGTGTGGGGAATAAAAGCTAACGCCGATGGGGTTTGAAATAGTATAAACTTTAAATGTGTCTTGGACGAGCTGTTCAAATCTCTCGTATAAAATAGGCATCCGATGAGAAATCATTTTTTGAATGTTAGAGTTCTTATAACCATGGGTGAGGACCAAGCCAGTTAGAAGAAGAGCGGCGCAAAGAACCCTGATTGACGTTGCTTTCACACTCTCCGTATCAGAAAATACACCAGACTGCTCTAGGAAAAGTTTAATGATGAAAATGAAATTAGCAGTCCCACTAAAATTTCGGGACCAGTATAAATGCCACAGTGCAACTGTGACAAAACTGCACCCAATTAAAAAAATCCAAACGTAAAGTCCGTACGCATTCAGCAGCTCCATAAAAGCCAACGGTGACTCGCCTCTTATTGCGCAGGTAATAAAATTCCAGCCGCTGGAAGGGCTTACGACGTGAGAAGGGCGGATCTGAACGGTACTACGAGAGAGAAAGTGGACTTGGATGGTAGGCGAAGGCAACGATGCTAGTAATCTCTCAGGTTTGGACTCCAATTTTCCATTGACGCACAGTAGCGAAATGTCTCCATTTTGAAACTCGTAACTGTAGTTTGCAAGAATAGGTGTCCAAGAGTGAAGCATTACGTACGAAATGACAAAATCTGGCTTGTGGCTAAATTTTAGTACCTCGCCATATCTAAAGTTAGCGCTACTGTTGCAAACGATAAATGGTTCAGTCGGTTCAATGCCAGTTTTAAATGCACTGGGAAATTCCCAATGCTCCATTCTGTGAGTACTCAATTTCTGGCTCAACTCGCTTAACTTTAAACTTTCTCTAATGAGATCAATAGAAATAATATGGTAGCTTGGAAAATAGAATGGGTTGAAAGTGACTACATAGAAGGAAATTCCAATTTTGTCTGTGGTCAGTGGTATCATAATAGCAGCAATAAGGAAGATGTTGCTACTATAGCCTATGCTTTGAGAAAGGCCCTTTGCCCAATTTCTTAGTAATTCATTCATAACCAAAGTCCTTTCAGCCTCATTTATGTATTTTTTTGAGAAAGCTGCAAGAATTTTTGTAACAGGTATCCTACTTGGAACTGGGTCTCTTTTGTAATTTAAGTTTTCAAATCCCCAGTAATATTTCCAGAAAACGCTACATGAATAAAAATAAGTTTTTAAATGATCCTGGAATAGATTGAAGTCATCTGGTGATATAGGAGCAGCAATGGATTGCTGATCAGGAACAACGAGAATATCAATAGTTATCTCGCAATTCCAGGGCTTACATCTATATGCAAATTGGAGAAAGTCAATTTCGCTACAGGAAGGAGGCGGTCTACGTTGTACTGTAGGAATCCTGATATTAACCAAGTCCAGTTCAAGATGGTTATTAGTGAATAAAAAGCAATTTTTCGAAGTTAATAGTAAATCAAAGGTTTCAAAGTTAAATGTATTTGAGTGGAACCCCCAGGAAGAAAGTACACCGTTGCTAATTACTGAAATGTTGGTTCGTCCACGTATATGGTTGGTATATGGCAAATATGATTCCAATGTTTCAGGATATCCGTTTGCAATCTGAGAAACGGAAGGCCTAACTATTAGACAGGCACAGAAAATGGCCAACATGGCTGCCACGAGAAATATTGTAACCTTAACTGGAAAGTCAGATTGTCTGAGGAAATTTGTTGTGGCTTGATTTATTTATTTCTTCCTCTCATGATTGGCATGTGAGTTTATTGGCGTATAAACTTTCTATGCACTTTGCATAGAAAGTCACATCCAAACGCAATTGTAGCAGGTTGTTCTGTTTTGATAATCGTGTTATCAGAAATTAAAATAAACAGCAATATTACAAAATACATATTACGATCATTTTACGATCGTATCGACGTCATATAACACTGACGTAGGCAGAAACTCTTAAAAAGAAAACTCATTTCGAGATTGGAAGTCAAGTTTTCCTCTTCAACGTGGCCACTTACCTAAGTTTGCATGCAGGTATCTTCTATGGTGACCACTTGTTAGAATAGGAAAACCATTACGAATATTCCTTTTAAGTTTTAATTAATATTTTAGTTTGCCATTAACCTCTAATTAAAGATAATGGTACCTAACCTAGCAGCAGATACGTGAAAAACTGCCTTAACTGCGCATTTATTTCCCACCTCCAGCAGTTTAGCTTCCATGCAAACCTTACCCCAATTTCTTGAAGAAATGCCAAAATTGCCAGTCCCACACCACCTAGAAATATTATAAAGATAACAAGTATATTTCCACTGAGTTGGCACTTGGCGTTCATTTTTTCCACTGTTGAGACTTCTTTTCTTGCCGACCCTGTTGATCTCCTCTGGGTGTTAATAGACATCTGTTCCAAAATGGTCACCCACCATTTCAGGATGCCGTTCTCTTTAAAATGTGCTAGCCTAGTAATTAAAGATGTGGAAACTGGGCCAGAGAAGAAAAACTGAAATTCCTGCTGAAAATATGTTTCCTTGCCGGCATATACGCCTTCCTTCCCAAAATATTTTAGCGCAATATGTACCGAGTCTTTTCTTGTAACAACTGCGGACTTTTTACATGATAGTAGGACCTCATCCAACATATCCCATTCCTTCGCAACGTATTCCTCTTGAAGTGTGTCGAGCATTTTCCACTCCTTTTTTCTATTTTGAAGATTCGATCTCCAGTCTGGATTCTCAAGTTTGTACTCTTCTAGGACCGATGGCAACAACATATTGGGAATCAAGCTAGTGTGATTGTATACTAAATCATTTAGAATTATTTGCTCTTTACGATTTACATACACTGCCGACTCACTATTCCATACGGCCCATGCTATAGAAGAAATTGTAAGTAAAATTCTTGAGGTCATATTTGCCGTGTGTCTCTCCTTCACATGGGAAGAAACTATTTCAACGTTGTCGTCCGAGATCGAATCCATCTCAAAAAGGTCTATATGAGGGAGTTCGTATGAGTTTGTGTAAATTGTGAAATTGTCATCGAGCAACTGCTGAAATGTTTCATATACTAAATGCTTTCTTGGCGAAACCATTTTTCGAATGTTTGTGTTTTTGTAGCCACTACTCAGAATTGTTCCGGCGAGAAGAAGCATTCCATGTAGAACACAGACTGAATAACTTCTCGTAGCAAATGAAAACGGGTTGGATTGTTCCGAAATGAGTTTGATTAGTGATACCGATTTTTCCGATAAGCTACCAGTCCTGTATTTAATAATAATTAAGGCCATAAAGTGCCATAATAGAACAATGTATATACCGCAACCAAGAGCTGCAATCCAAACGGGAGCATCATACGCACCCACAATTTCTCCGTATGGTAATGGCGACTGACCTTTGTCAGCACAGCTTAGAAATCTCCAACCGTCAAATGGATTTATGATGTGGAGAGGTCGGAAATATATAAAACTAAGTTCCTTGGATTTAACGGTTAAAGTCGAATACTCAGGTAGAAAATGTGACTTCCGAAATCTAATACTTTTTCCATTCACACAGATTCTTCTCCCATGTCGGCCGCTATTGCTGATTATTTCGTAGCTGTAATTTCTCAATATAGCTTTCCAGGAATGGGCAATGACGGAGGATAGTATATTCTCTGGGCGAGAATACATCTGAATACTTCCCAATGGGAGTCGAGCTTTTAGAAGAAGTGCATTGGGATAATTTTTACAGCTGCGAAGATACCGAAATAGCGGATCGCAAACTGTCTCGCAAAGAACGTAAATTTTCCAGTGGACGCAGATATTATTGTCTTCCCTTGCAATTGTACCTGATTGAGTGTGGCTGATATCTATTCCAGTAAGTTTTACTTCTGCACTGCTTATAGTGGAAATCATGCCACATGTGGAGTGGATAATTTGCTTTAGAAAGTGGATTTCACTGCTTGTTCTAGTATTTACTGGGGGCATACAGGCAAAATAAAAAACGTTGTTGTGATTAGGGTCACTTAATTGTCTACTTTTTAGTAGCCTTATCCACTGTAGCATTAGCTTTGAGGTTTCGATGAGTTTGACGTGTGAGGCGCGAATGTCACATATTTCCGAAATAAGCACTAGCACCTTTAGTATTGGTCGTCTGCTCGGTACAGGTTCTTTTTTGTAGTCTGCTAGATAGGTACCTTGCATGTTGAAGTCCCAAATTTGCGCGCAACGAAAGAAACCCTCTAGCAGATTAGAGTGATTCGTCGAACTTTCTTTCCCAGGAATGGGTTTAGGCGTACCCAGGGCAGCAGTATTCAGAATATTATTATCAAAAGAAAGCACCAGGTCTGCATTCACTTCACAATTCCATGGCTTAGAAAGTTTTGAAAGCATGAGAAATCGAATGAACTTGCATAGTGGAGGCTGCCTCCTTAGAATTAGTGGAATTGGAATATGTGCTACATCGTACCCATGAATGTTATTAACAATTAGTAGGCAGCTATCTCCAAGGATTGGTGAAAGGACATCAAAATTAAAAGCGTTTAATGTAAGTCTTTGTGCTAAATAAACTTGCTGTGACATGTCCATAATATGACCTTGCTCTTGGCTCCATTCTGGCATCTTTGCTTCTATTAATCCTGCTGTAAATGCCAAAATTTGGACGTGGAAATATAAAATGAAAACACTCCAAAAATTATATACAAAACCCATTTTGTGGTAAAGGATTATGAAACAATAGCATTTCTGCCGAGTTATCATAAGCTACTTTAATAATTCACTTTTATTATCATGAAGTCTCATAAGGTTATAAGTCAATAGTTTCATAGCGTTAATAGTACTTGAGTTCTATTCAATTTATTTGAAGTAATAGAATTGCAAATGAAAAATTACCGTTGGCTCTGCGTTAGAACTCTGAGTGGTAAGTTATCAGCCTAAACATCAAGTATCTGCAACTAAAAATATTTCTCTTACGTGGCCAAAAATATTGATCCTGTTCTATCATTATGTTCTTATTTCTTACGCCAATTAATGCTCATGTATAATGCTACAAGTACTACTTGTAGAAGTAATTAATTAATAGTAATAGTTTAAGTTACTTTTCAATATGACACAAATGCGTCTGTTAATCAAAAGGGGTATTACCCTAACGTTTAAAGTTGTAATTAATCGTGTTTTCTTTTTCGCAAGATAATAGAATAGGATTTATTGTGATATCACATGCCTCTTTAAGCTATTACAATTTTAGAAAGTCTGAAATAGGAAAATAACTGCACGTGTAAGTCAGATTACTGTATGATGTAAAACCTGGGAAGAACTAATGCGCTGCTTTTTGTTTAATTATAAAAACTTCATGTAGATGTACTAATCATCCCACCGGACACGTGTAAGAAGCAACTACTATTGTACATGAACTAATTGAACTAATTACAAGTTTCTTATGTCTTAAATTGAATGATTTTGTGTTTAAAAGAATCAGAATTAGGATTACTTACAAGTGACATCCCCACAGTCGCGCATCGTACACTACAGATAAAAGCACTAATAATTGTAGTAGTTTTGCTTACTTTTGCGGGTTAAGTAAAACCACAGCCATCACTTATACTATACTATAATATAAGTGATGGCTGTGGTAAAACTTACATACCTAGATTTGTAGCAGAAAAAGTATTGATTGTCGTAACCACAATTTCAAGCCATATCATTTTAAATTGCTCGCGATGTTGGTATTATAGTAACAAACTTTTAATAAAGATATTATTTGACCAGCATTCCCTCGTACATATACCTAAACCAAAATGGTATTATCCGCATATCTACTCAAAAGAAAATATTTGGCTTGTTTTCTGTCAACAGTAGAATTAGTAGCGATCCCTCAATTACAGTTGTTAGGCTGTTGTCGGCATTTTGTTGTCTTCATTCAGTTCCTGCATGTGTACGGTTCATATAGGTATTTTTTAATATATAATATATTTTTATGTAAAATG
>JAHZND010003878.1:0-18027 GCA_027744115.1 Acrocyrtus sp. NNG-2020 | reverse complement strand
CCACTTTAATTTTGCTACTTTTACATTGTCAGCAATAAAATGTAGCACACTCCCCATTATACTATTACTAACTTATATTTTCTGAATTTTTTTTCTTGCTGCACGCACACCACAAGTACTTCGCTCACTCCAAATTTTATTGACTGTTATAACCGCAATGATTACCAAAGGCAGTTACAAAAATATTGTTTTGTCAACAGTCAACAATGTCTGGCCAATAGTAGCGCTTGCAACACAGTCTCTCCACAAAATTGCATATGGAGCGGGGAGGCCAATGTCACTCTAAAAAGTGCATAAATTATATTTGGATTAAAATGCCTAAGTCAGCAGCAGTAGTCCCAAATAAGCGTGGGATACTATTTTGTGATCAGGTCCCATTTTTTCCACTTAAAAGAAAACATAATAAAACATAATTTTTTCCCATTCCCATTATTTCGTAACAGAATTCATCGTCCATTCATCATCTCAAATAAATCAAATATTGAAGTAGAAGTAGGGTGACTGGGCTGGGTGACGATGACGAAGACGAATATAGGTGGTCACCAAACTTGACATTTGACATTCAGAGCACAGCCAAGAGCACATCGCACATCCCACTATCGCAATACATCTTTGTAGTTTTGCATCCTTTCTGCGTACGTCTACGTCTCCCATATCAATCATCTGCACATCATTATAAACAATTAGCCCTCGTACTTTTTTGACACTCGTCATAATTACAGCATGTTTCCTCGCAGAGACAAGATCTTGTCTCTTGTCCTATGCATGCCTTTCCCAATGTCCCTACCTTATAAAAACGAGTTCTGCAAGCAACGCAGCACAGATCAATCAAAATATCAAATCCTATCTCGAAATAATAACATCACGTAAATACTCCTCATAATTCCCTAATCAAACAACACTGACAGGGAGCAAATAACCCAAAGTAGCTACAACCTTGCCAAATAAAAAGGGTATGAAACTGAAAAATACGGCATTTTTACTTTAATTAGCACCGCGTGACCCTCTCCTCCGTAATCATAATCATAATCAGTGGGCAAAATATGCTTTGAGCTTCACAATTCATTTAAACTGAGCATTTAGAGCAACATAGAAAAATCAGAAAAATGGGACTCATGTTGAGAATGGAGATGTACTTGGAGGTGGACTGGAAATCCAATCTGTCGTCACGTATAAATTACTCATGTTATCGAGAGATTAATTGAGAGCGATAAGACATCAATGGGTACCTACACTACTTCCGCACTCCCGAAAGCTTGTAATTGTAATGAAAATATGGGTTAGCAGGTCTAGTAAAAAATTCCAGACAAAGTGCAAATTGGCTAAGCACCCATCTGATTTTCTAATTCCAATTGGATATTTGAAGGGCAAATACGGATCTGCATAAATTAGTGGATGGGAGAGTACCTTTAAAAATTACGTTGATAATGTTGACGGCAATCCCACTTTCACGCGTCAAGTGTCACCGCCATATAATCTTCTTAGCTTGATAACGAAATCAGAGCATAATTTTTACTTGTATTTTTTTTCCTTAGTGGAAATTCTTTTTACTTGATTGGGATTAGCATAAAATTCAGAGTCAAAATTTGAACTAATTTTTCAGCAGTAGGTAGAAAGGCTTTGCACTTGCCCTATTTTTTCTATCATAGTCCGCTTTTGCTATTAAAGATTGTTATCGTTTCAGGTAAATAGCTATTGACACCATCAAAAAACAGTTTGAATGCCAATATGAAAGGGAAACAAATTTTTACGAAGAAGTGGTAAGGGTATTAGTAAATTTTTTATTCTGTATGAGATTTGCATGCAATCTTGCCATTATCCGATGCGAACTAATTTATTTATCTTTCTGTATAATGATCCTCAAAGACGCAATAGCAAACACTTTTTTTCTAAAAGTGTTATTACCCTGCTAATTGAGTGTTGGCACAAATTTTACAGACAGATGTAGTTCTTGAGAAATTACTGATGTGTAACTAATTGCTAATGCCGAGTAGATATTTTTTCAATGATGAGGTGACAATAAAAAATGAAGGAGCACTGGTTGGCTGCTTGCCGGTGGGTTGAACAATCTGGCGAGGGTGACCATTCCAAAACCGTTTCGCTATTGGACTGTAAAAGTTGACCAGAAAAATGGATTTTTTTACTGTTCTTTTAATGCTATGCACATTTTGTAATGTTGGTAAAGCATTCATTTTCAGTGAAGCGCATGACCAAAAAGTGATACTTTTGGTTTGGGGTGAAGCGAGAAAATTCTTGTTAAAAAATAAGTCATGTAGTATGTAACATGTAACTTGCTCTCAGTCCTTGCAATGAACCGGAAGAAAATTAAGTTAGGAGGCCTTATCTTGACAAATAAATTGGATCCAATTAATTAGCTTATCGGGACAATGTAATTTTCCTTACGCTTGAGAGGGCATCCGAGTAAAATTTTGCGCATTAGCAATTCCAAAAACTGAAAGCTGCATAATAAAACAAGACAACATAACAGCAAGAAAAGAAGTACTGCGGTGGCACTGGTGGCAGACAATTTATTTGATCCAATTCGAGAAATCTTTTGTTGCTGCAAGAAAAGCTGTTTGTCCTCTTTCTAAAAAGGAGTCATCGTCATTCGAAGCTGAAAATGAGCATAGAATGGGATTAATAAAAGTCTTTTTTCATATGTGATCAGGCAAGATATGAAAGCATCCCACCGAAATCCATCCAAATTCAAGATGACAGATGGAGAATGACAACGTTTACTCATGTGAAAATGGTGTCGGGTCTCTCAAAAAAAGGTCTAGGACATGCCGAACACTAATTTAAATAGTTGAAGCGAATTTATCATAAAAAACCTATGTCCATGTCTTGATCCATTGCATCATCATTGTAACGTGTAATCCGTATATTGTACATCGCATTTTATCGGGGTATTACGAATCATTTGGCTGTACGACGTTTTGATATCAGTTTATTACAGAATGCCATTTTTCTAAATTTATTACTCAAGTATTAACAGTCCACCAGCTAAAGAGAATCCATTAGGGTTGTTGCAGTAAAATTATCAGGTCCTCGGGGCCAGTTAATTGTAAGTAGCTATGTAGCGTATCTGGACAATTATTTGTATTTATGTCGAACTCGATATTAATAGATCTAAGGTAGGTACTGCCATTTGTTGGTAAAACGTAATCCTACGTATCACCAACATTTTGAGACTTTAGGCAAACAATTTTTGGTCACGTAGACCCGTGTTCGACAGCAATGCAATTTTCTAAAACAATGAGCATGAGTAAAAAATAGAAAATATTCAGTTTCAAAATAAAAGGCTTAAGCTTTTACGGAGTTAGTAATTTTGTATTTTAGCATTCGAATTCCAAACATTTGGCCAAAGATATCTTCGATTAAGGTACTTTTTTAACAATAGGACTTTGCTACCACTCACCACTTTCCTATTGTTCTGGTAAATGAGAGTGGAAAGAGGTTTTATTTTTGGCCAGCTTAGAGTTTTTATATTTTAAGAATGGGTATCGATCGGGTACTTAAGTACCCATACCTATACGCTACGCATGCCATCACCAACCAAGAAAAAGGGTAATATTTGCTGGAAGAAAAAGTACTTATGAGCACTATATTCTTGTTAACCCTTTTTCTTAAAAGCAAAGTTTTCAGTTATCACCTTTCCTCGCTCAGAAAATCAGAAATTCAGATCATTCAGAATTTGACTCTTGCTCAGATCGTTTCTCTCCAAAACTTTAGCTAGTTTACATTTACGAAATATAACTTTAATTTGCTAAACTTACGCTGCTATAAGCAAATTGCAAAAATGGTAAGAAACTACGAAATTTTCTGTGCAAGGCACAATATAGTCTATTATTTTTATTTAATTAATTGTATGTTGAGTACCTAGTTGAGTTCAAGTTATTGTAGTGTTACAAGACAGATTAAATGACCATTTTTTTATATTTTGTTTTTGTAGATCTTTCAACCTAACTTAGTTGCCAGCGTTTTCGACCCTACGGAGCCCGGAGTCTTTGGAAATCCTCTTCCTTACGTGACCCATTACGTCGGTATCCATCGATATCCTCTTACTGCTTCTCACCGCAGCTCCGTTTATCTTGCTCACTACAATGGGAAGCATGAGCCGTTCTCCGGACCTGTAAAAAAGATAACATTTCTTCATGTAGGAAGTCCTGAATCTCCCAACATGTTTGCCTACTCTCGAACCTGTTCAGCCATAGAATTCTCCGGTCATTTAGCAAGCACTAGCGCAATGTTCGGAACCATCGCTCAACTACCAGAGCTATCTAAAGTTACCATCAATGTTGGCTCATCCCAGCAACACTACTTTCCCGAGCTGTACTCGAAAGTGGGAGTGTGCCCCTCAGTTAAGAGATTGAAAATTTCCATGGATCTGGACTACTTCTACAGCTTCCAGCATTTCGACTGTTCTAGTGGAAGTTCGCCTCAATGCAACAATGGAAAGTGTCTCAGCAGCATGCAGTATTCCCTTCTTTATCTCGTTGAGTCTCTTCTCATCCATGCTAAGGACTGCTTCCCTAATCTAAAGAATCTCACTGTGGAGCTTCCAGAAAACGACATTCTTTGCAAAATGGTCCAATCTCTTATTCAATCTTGTCCTGGTCTTCGCAAGAAAACTCAGGCAGCCCTTCAACAAGTTCTACCCAATGAAGAAGAACAAGTAAGTGTTTCATAATACCCCAAATCACATTAAGATTCCTACATTCAGGTTTATCACTTGCGTTCGATTAATTTAACTTTTACTTTATCCTTTTCTCCAGAATTCTGAAAGGCCAAGGATTCGCAGTCATTCAGGGCGCTCATGGTTTCAGTCTGATTTTTATTCCGGTCCTCAGATGCGGCAACAACATGTGGGCCGCTTTGACTTTAGTGACCATGATCAAAGTCAAAATCAGCCTGCTCATTGTCCTTCGTTTATGCTGCCATACCTAACTTTTAATCACAACGGATCTGCCTCAAATGGGTCTACTTTTCCGTCTCTGCCAAACTATTTCCCCTCAGGACCTGCAAGATTTCCATTAGTTGATGATGCTAGATCCACATTTGAGACTAGAATGGATAGCAACCCTCCTCCAGGATTTAGCCCTCTACCCATCATCCATGTCCACCAAGAGGAAGATATAGAAGTAGACGTGAACAGAAGGGAGCTTTACAATTTGGTTAAGCAAAACGAAAGTTATCAGCAACAAGACGTCAATCAGCGAGTTAATAGTTGGCTCAGCAGTATGGAAATATAATTATTAAATTTGAAAATATAAATATGAAAACTGTGGACTTATGTATGTAGAGTTACAACACAAAATAATCTATGTACATGTAAAGTAGATAAATGCATTTTAAAGTATGTAGGTATGTAGGTATTTTATTATAAATTAATTTTATTTTGTATGTTTGGTAAGACTGTTATTCCTTAAACAGTGTATTTTTTAATAAAAGCAAAATTGATAAGATATAATGAAGTTCAAAACTGTAGCTTTGCTGCTTCCAGTCTTAGCACCTTTCCAGTTTTCCCTCGTGGAAGACTTTCAACCACGTATACTCCCCCGCGGAGTTTTTTATATGGGGCCACTTTACCTGAAGTCAACATTATAAAATTATCTCAAAACATTTCACATAATCTTTGCCAACATGCAATTACTAGTAAGTTGTTTTTTATGCTACCAACCATCCACAAAATCCTGAATCTTTCCAGTGTCTTCCCCTTCATGAGTCTTTTTCAGTACAACAATCGCCCTCGGGATGTGGTCTCCCCCGTCAGGATCATTCATCCCAAACACACATGCTTCTGCAATAGCAGGATGCTGTAGAAGGACTTCTTCCAGCTCAGCTGGGGAAATCTGAGAAAATTAACAATAAAATATGCCTCGTTACTGCACGTTCCAATTTAATTATAGCTGTCTTTAAATCTAAAATTGCCGCGTCTTACATGATTATTAAAATATTTAAACGTTTCCTTTATTCGGTCCACAATAAAAATGAATCCGTTCTCATCGTAGTAGCCCAAATCTCCCGTTTTCATCCAGCCGTCCTGAAACTGAAACGTGCTCTTGTTCTCTTCCGGCCTGTTGTAGTAGCCAGCACATAAAATTGGACTGGATATATTGTATTCGGATACAATTTACCAACTGTTAAAGGTGGCACATTCTTAACCGCTTTAAAAACCTCGGCGTCTCCTGAAATGTCAGTTGTTGTTGTAATAGCTCCACACTCCGTCATTCCAAACCCATTAACAACATCCTTAATATTCGGCAGTTTTCTCATGGCATCGTAGAAATACTGTTTGATCACAATTCCACCGGTAGCAACTACCTGAATACTCGTCCTGTCAATGTGTTCTGCCTCAGGGTCATTTGCCAGAGGGAGGAGAAACAAGGGAAACCCAAATGCTAGGAATGGCTTGTAAGTGTCCACAGCTTTGAAAATGTTCGCCTTGCTGACCTGACTCATCATTATGGACCAGTCCCCAACAAAAATATTTCGCATTGGGTAAAGCACTCCCAGTACATGAGTGCACCGAAGGAGCCATAGTGCAGGTCTGGGATTGTTCCGAGGTGTACCATCAGTAGAAATGCAGAACTGGATTACTTGTCGATTGTTATAAATTGCCCCTGTTTACCGGTTTCAACATTTCCCACATTCACATAGTTCTGTTTCTCTCAAAAATATCAAAAAATAAATATTTCTTGACCTTTGGAGCGTCCAGTGGTACCGCTTGTGCAAAGAATCAGCACCGGGTCGTCCAGTTTGTGTTGGACATTACTAGGAAGTTCTTTAGGAAAAATTACACCGAATTTCTCATATTACCCCAAAAGAGCGAATGCGCGAATAAAACTGTTAGTTGTCGTATTAATTTTGCATTATTACTTGTCCCATCATCTTTAAAAATCTCATCTGCAGGAGTGCATCCTTCCTCCACTTTATCCCCAAAAGTAATAACTTCCACAGGCCATGGCACACTCTCCAGGGCGGATTTGCATTGTGCGACTCCCGCAACATCGCATAACACCCATTTCGCCTCATACTCTTTTATCCTGTCGGCCAACGTGCCTTAGTACAATTTAGTGAAGGAATGTATGTAATCCATCTCAATGAGAGTTTAATCAATGCTGTTTATCATACTATATAAAAAGCCCAAGCAATATTATGATGCCATTTCATATCCCCTGTGCAGTACATGAGTACATACCAGGAGATAGAGATGGATTAGTAAGAAGCAACGCATCTCATAATATAAGTCAAAGCCTGGGACTCTAACTCCACTGTAATCCAAACAAAAATTTTATTGTATCGCGATCGTTGTGGTTGTGACTGCGGCAGGGAGAACTTACCTGGTGTATCCTCAGGATAGCTGGAGGCAGCGCATCCACCTGCTCGCCACAACCCAATTATGACAGAGAAAATTTTGGTGACGTCTGTGGTCATGTAAAGAACCCTATCTCCTTCTTTTAATCCTCGTCTCACGAAAAAGCTTGCTGCTTTTCTTGAGTCTGGCTCAATATTCGAGAAGTACGAGGTTTCGCCGGTTACGGAATTGGTCTGAACACATTTCGATTTAATTATTTTAATACCCTTATAATATTACTACCTCCAAAATGAAAGTAATCTGTATTTATCATACCATCCACTTATTCCTTCCAGTCTTCACATTTTCCTCTGCCTTTTCTAGCAGGTATTCCACGATTCCTTCATGCTTAAAAGAAGAATTTGTCACAAAGTTATAGGAAGATTTTAAAATTATTTCACTAGGATTTTCACTCTCCATTTTGAACAGCGGAATGAGAAAATTATGTAATACAACTCCTGCAAAAAGTGTAATAAAAAACGGCAAGTTTTACCGGCTGTGGCTACATAACGTTATGTCCCTATGAAGCAGACTGATGGATGATATGATGATAATTGCTGTTATACATGCCGAATACACTTGTAATGTAAATCCACAAACTTGCTTGACAGGGTGTGCAGAAGAGATTAGAATTGAAGAGCGAAGCAATGCATGACTGATGACGTCGCGTTATTGGTGAACGAAGTGTTTTTGTCGGTACTAGTTATGAAATTGATACTGTTGTTGTATACCTAAGTAGGTACGAATATAAAGTTAATAAAAGTATGCTGTGTGTGAAACTATACAGAGCCCAAAATATCAGGAATCCAGACATCCAAAGACTTCAAATTAATTTAAATGATTTATTGCTTATTTCTATTGTTTCAAACGTAGGTGGTACCAATCATTTTTATTCAGATTTCCCCATTACATAATTACTACCAATCACCAACATCGAAATTAGGATTAGGTGTATAAAATTTCAGCACCTTGATGGTTTATGGTCAATGACAGATTGAGAGACAGTACTAATTTACTGAACTATAATTTAAGTATTACGAGCAATCTTCGTCATTCCTAATAAATTAATATTAGAGAGATAAAGTCAAAATATTTTAGATATACCTATGCACCTAATAAAAACATAACAGAAAATACTTAGATGTAGTGAAAGAAACCCTAATATTTTGCCGTTTATACATTTATTGCAATTTGCTAATAGTTAACTACTTGTTAGTACCAAAGAAATAAAAATACTGGCTTTACAGAGAAAAGATACAATATCTGAATAAGAATTATTTTTTGTGGAAATTGCAAGAAGAGCAGACTAGAAATTGATTTTTTAAATTTTCGTTCAGATATAGATCATGTAACAGCATTTTAAAAGAATACCTAAGTTGAACTTTTATGTGTGTAGAGTGAGGCTTTTTAATGTCAATATTTGTCTCTGTACGCATCATACCAAAATTAAACACTGTTTAGTTCCTGTGGTCCATACAAACGAATTGCCTCTACAAGTTCTCCCATCATGCGTTCCATATAATGTCGCGATTTCTTGCTGAAGCCTTCTATCCATCCTAGGTGTCCTCCTCGAGCAGTCACAATCAAAGCTAGTTTAGAATTATGTTCCTCTGCCTCGTCGACTGGAATCGCTGTTTAAAATAGGAGGGCTTTATAAAAATGTAGGGTTCTCATAGATCATTGTATTTGTAAACCATAATATAATCAAACTTACAATCTCCAGGCTGTATCGGATCATCAGCTGCATTTAGAGCAAATACTGGAATGGGGTACTTGTGAATATGTCCCGTTGTGGTTGCTGAGTTATAGTAGTCCTCAACACTTGCAAATCCAAACTGGGGAGCAGTTACGGCAGCATCGAATTCTCGCAAAGTTTTGGAGTTCATTGCTTGTTTCGGATCAAATTTCAGCGGAATATTTTCAAACTTATTCATAAATCTGAACAAAAAATAAAGCTAATTAAGATGGTTAAATCGTTACTACTAAATTCAATATGTATAAAAAGTAGTCATCCGATATGGCTTATACCTAGTTCCTAATTTTACTAATCCCGCCGCTAATGCTCTATTAATGATGACCCTATTAATCCAATTTTTCTCGAGACTTTCGGAACTTCGGTTAGCATCCCAAGCAATAGAGATCAATACGGCACACTCAAATGCACTCTTGGCTTCCTCGGGTTTAGATATTAAAAATTTGGAAACAACCATTCTGGAATAATTCAGTTTAAACAGTAACCCATCATTGATATTTAAGGATATGTATCTATTTTATGTCATCATTATTTATAGCACTTACCCTCCAAGTGATGTCCCTACCGCAATAAGTCGGTGATTCGGAAACTTTTGCCTTACATGAGGAAGAACCTCTTCCAAATCTCCAATATAAGATGCAGAATAAGTCTTGGGGGTCTACAAAACAAGCCAATATTTTTTTGGTATCAAACTGTCCGCTTTAAAAGAAAATGCTACAAAATTACCTTGAATGCCACACCGCCATTTCCTCTATTGTTGAAAACAACAACTGAAGCACCAACTTTATTCAATGTTTGAACCAAGGTTCGAACATAACTTGTCTGTGACGAGCTTGTAAGTCCTGGGAGAAGTAAGACTAAAAACGGTCTAAAACAGTAACAGAACATTTTAAAGTCAAAATATGATTTGATTTGAGCGCATGATATCGTTCATTTATGTATGTATAATTGTCATATTTATATTTCATACTTTTCCAACTCCTTTCCTTCTGAAGGCTCAACCATCATGTAATCCAAACCTACTTCCCCACCGTCAGAGAGTTGGAAGAGTTCTCTAGTGTACGGAAGAAATTTAGGTGAAGTAACCCGTTGAGTTAACCCAAATATTGTTTGAAGGCGACCCTCACAGAACATTATCGAGGGATAAAACTTCTCTTTCAAAGTTTTCACATGATCATCCAAGAATTTCTTCATCTTAGGACTGTTGGCAAACACTTGCGGCCTCTGAAAATGGAAAGTAAACATAATACATACATTGTTACAGCGCTACCCCTTTAATAAATAATATCGCTTTTAGTATAGTTTATAATATTTTCAGTTACGACTATGACTTTACTTGCGTCACAAACAGCTTGTAGTAAGTTGCAATGAAAGCAGCTACCGCCGTTGCAACGGAAAAGGCCGTTACTGAATGGGATATAGATGGGTCCAACATTGTTCTTCTATCGTCTTTTGTGATGCTCTTTATCTTATTTATTTAGTCTTTATTTATTTCCTCGGAAGATGAATTTTGTGTCTTCTATTCTATGACTCTATGAAAAAAGTAAAAGAAATTAGTGACTAGCAATCAATCATATACTTCACGAGCTTACTACTATATCAAGGCAAAGCACGTAACTACCAAGACCTTTACCGTGAGAAAGTAGAGTTTAAGGTTTAAGGAAGTGGTTTTCAAAAAATTTGTTCTCCAAATTCACCACACATTCATTCTGAATTCCTCAGTCAGCCAAAAAGTGCTGCTAAAAGTGCTAATACAAACAAAATACCTACTTTTACATCAGCAAGCACAACGATACGCTGAGATCGTAATTATATTACGATTACTACACGTGGCTTAGCTAAAAATGAAAAATGAGTGGAGTTTGTTGAAAGCAAATGACACGCCACTAGCCCAAAGCCCAATGCTTGTTCCACGCAAATAAATTATTACTTGCTAAAAAGACAATTGTGATTATGTGATTGAGTATTTTCTCACGCCACAAAATTCCGACTAGTTATACAAATATCACTCACTTTTCAACCCGTTATGTCCATCACACAAGGCCAGGGAAGTTTCAAGGTTATTTCACTTTGCGTCAAACGCAGCAATCCATAGCAAAGTTCTCGGGACAGCGACCACGATCATGACCGGCATCATCTGATTTTCATAAGCATTCATTTCCAAATGACAACTTTTCCTTTTTGATAGCAAACACTAGAAGACATGTGTAAACACGTAAGCATAGAGTACCAGCAGTAGCGGGAGCTCAGAACAAACTCTTGATTGAGATTGAAATTTTCGTCTGTTTTTCCTTTCACGTTCACTCACATGTTGCACCGTTCATTGCGTACAAGGCTTACCACCAAGGTAAACACGATAAACGGTACCTCGTTGTCGTTGGCTCTATTCCTCTTCTATACTGTTGAGTAGAAGTAGATTAATATCAATAATATCAAATATATGGTTCTTTTCTGAGCAGTTTACTTTACGAAATTATTAACCAGCCTCAATTGTTAAACTTTAGCCTTTTGTTATTCAGCTGATAGGAAGGAAGATTGGTTTAGTGCTAGTTGTTGGCCCCTTTTGTCAGAGGAATCCACTTGTTACTAGTAATGAAGATTGAATGAAAAGGTCAGATTAAAAATATCAGTTTTAAATAAATTAAAGTAGTGAGTTATGGGAAAATAATTTACCTAAGAGTGAAGAGTATAAGTGTAGAATAGCGAAGAATTTAAGTTGGGTAAAATTAAGTTGTAACGAGACGAGTAATACTATATTGAATGTCAATTTAGATCTTTAGATAGCAGATCCAATAGTTGGTGATAGTGGACCGTCTTAGGAGGAATCTTTTGAAATCTTGGACAGTGAAATCGAACTCTTGGTACTACAGAATAATTGATGGTAAACCAGATTTTAATTGCAAAAACTAGTGCTACGGTTATAGTGCAATAGCGCTTGTACTGCTTTGGAACTCTACAACTGCAGCTACACTGAGCTGCAGCCCATGCTATATAGTTCAGCAGAGAATATTATAATCNTAGCGCTTGTACTGCTTTGGAACTCTACAACTGCAGCTACACTGAGCTGCAGCCCATGCTATATAGTTCAGCAGAGAATATTATAATCCTTTGGGAGACCTCGAAATGAAGACCAGAAGGAGCAACAAAAGTTTTGAGTCTCCACCTCAACGGCGACGAAGAAAGCGGAAGTCATTACGCCAAGGAAAACCACTAAATGTTGTAAATGAAACAATCACGTTGTCAGATTCGGATGAGGATATAGTAGAACTTCCAATTCAAAATGAGGACATTCAAATAGTCGATAGTGCAGAAGCAAGCGCTTGCTTCGATGGGAGTCAGAATGAATTTGAAGATGGAGAAATTATTGATGAGGTGGGAAATGAAACCACGGAAGTTTGTAAATCCTCCATGTTAGTCATAAACTCTTTAGAGAACCCTGCAAATCTTCCTGGACGCACTGCAAGCCCCTTGTCACCACAAAAAAATAATATTGAATCCGAAGTTCCAGTAATCAATATTGGAGATGACGAATCAAATCAGGATAGTCCAGTTGTTGTGAATTGTGATGATGACGACGATGATGTGGAGGTGCTAGGCGTTTTAGTGAAGACGCGGCCTGATATCCCACTAATCTCACTGTTCAGCGGTAATAAACGAAAACGTTCTTCGACTAAGAAAGACAGAAGGAACTCTAACGGAAGTGGAAATAATCTTTCATTGATGAAAGGATCTATAAAGCGTGCAAAGACTAATTTGCGGCGAAGTAGTTCAAATACTTCTGTTGTAAGTCAGCTACTAGCAGGTGGCTTTTACCGAAGCGGAAATATTCCGCAACCCAGCGGATGGCAAGGTATTGCGACTACGTCAAAGAAAATACAGCGTAAGAAAAGAAAAAATAAGAACAAAAATAAGAATAGATACTTTAATGTTAATCAAATGCAACCACATGGTTGGACAGCACTTAATAGAAATAGGTCGAGAGAGTTCGATCGTGAAGTGATCTTTAAGTTGGACAGAAATCCAGATCCAATTGAACCTGAGAAAATCATGGTTACGGTAAGTAATACTCCGTTAGACATAACACCAGTTCCAGTCTTTCAACCTGCGCACACATCCACGCCCGCGGCGCAGGTTCGTAGGAATGAAGAAAGAGGAGCATGGATGCAAAATCCAAATAGAAACTTTAAACAACACCCAGCTCCAATAGCACCCGGTTCTAATATTATGACTACTGGTGAAACTGTGGATAGACCGCAGGGAAGTTTGCGCCCTATAGTAATTGACGGAAGCAACATAGCCTTTGGGTAATGCAAAACCAAGCTCAAGCACTTACTTTTTAATTTTATTTCAGTATTTTCAGTGAATTATATTATCACTCAGTTCTCTAAAATGTTAGTGGGATATTCACTTTTAACTTTGAGTATTATGATTATGATTTGTTAATCCAGGCATGGAGGAATGCTCCAAGGGGGTCCTAAGTTTTCTGCAAGAGGAATTCAAATTTGTGTTGACTATTTCCTTAAAAGAGGACATAAGGAAATTGTGGCATTTGTTCCAAGGTACAGGTTAAAAAAATCGGAGTGTCGAGATCCAGAACTGTTGGAGGAAATGGAGACTGCTGGACACGTTAGGTTTACTCCCAGTCGTGAAGCTGGTGGTCACAGAATTGCATCATATGATGACTTGTAAGTTCATCCGTTCGTGACCGATGGTAATCCATCGGTAGAACTTCTACGGTAGAAGACTATTTGTAAAGTGTGTAAATGGGTAGTTTATTTACTTTTAACATTAACCAGGTTTGTTGTCGAATATGCTAATGAGACTGGAGGAGTAATAATTTCAAACGACAACTTTAGGGACCTCTTCGACAGAAGCGCCCATTTGCGAGATACGATAAAATTTAGGTACGTAGTACCACCAAAAGGACTTTTTTGTGGTGCCAGAAGTAAATTTAAATTATCAATTACGTGTTAATTAAAAAAAGCTAAGTGATGCCCTCATTTTTTCAGAATTCTTCAGTATACGTGGGTAACTCAACATACGTTAATGTTTCCATCTGACCCTTTAGGAAGAATCGGGCCGTCATTGGATCAATTCTTAAGATTTTAGAATCTTAAATAAGTAGTCACGAGGTTAAGTCAAGAATGTGAATGAACAAGCTATTCACATTTCAGTTACATAATAACATGGAAATTAGTGTTAGTTTGGGATACTCTATAGTTGTACTATTATATTATACAACGTTATTTAATGAGAGGAAAGTTCTGATAAAATGTGATGATTGATAATAAAGCTTTTGGTGTAATTTTTTAGCAAATGAAAAACTTTTCCGTTTTTGAAATTTAATCAGTCAGTAAGCACTGAAAATCAGATGAAAACTTAATAGCCATCGAAACCATATTTAGCTAAGTACTAGGAAAGATTGAATCGTTATAACTTTTGAAGCCAGAAAATTAATTAGTGGGAATTTTGATTCGGTGGGTTCAACCGTTCAATGCATAGTCCATCGTGTAGTTAGTTATGTAGATTTTACCTATATAGACCAATGGATTTATAAATTTTACGTCTCGTGGTTGATTATTGAAAAAAGATGAAAGTAAGAAGATCTAGATCTTCAAACCGAAGAAGTGGATCGGAGTTTAGATCCAGATGTGGGAATTTTAGACGTTCTTCTAATAAAATTAGTCATTCGAACAGAAAAAGAGAAAGTTTATCTTTGAAAGAGCGAGCAAAATGTAGTTTCCGACGAAGCTCCCTTGTTTGCAGGGGATGGGATCGAAAGGAGCGAAGCAGCAAAAAGCGATTACCTAAAATGACATCCAAGTTGAAGAAAGTGCTGAAGCAATGGATCAAGGATAAAACGAAGGAAGGAAACTCGTCATCTGCAGTTGTACCGGGTTCCAACATTATCGAAGTTGGGCGGGCTGTGCAGAGGCCAGTCGGAAGTTTACGACCAATCATCATAGATGGGAGTAATTTGGCAATGGGGTAAAACTTCTAAAGACATTGAAACCAAATTAGAACAAAAAGTTTGTTTTACGAAGCGGGAAAATTACCTTTATTTACTTTTAGACATGGGGAAATGCTGCGAGATCAATGTCACCAATTTTCGCCAAGGGGAATTCAAATCTGCATAGAATACTTCCGACAAAGGGGCCATAGTGAAATCTTTGTATTTGTACCAAAGTACAGGTTAAAGCAGTCTGAGAGTCGAGATCCTCAACTGCTGAAAAAGTTAGAAGCGGAGGGGTATGTCAGATTTACTCCTAGCCGTGAAGCAGGTGGGAAAAGAATTGCTTCGTACGATGACTTGTAAGTCAGGGCGCTCTTGTAACAGCTTGTCGGATAGACACTGGAAACATTTTTCGCTAGGTACTTATCTAATATATACCTAATACATCTAAAGGTACATCCTGGACTATGCCCGTGCTGTTGGAGGTATTATCGTGTCAAATGATAATTTCAGAGACGTTTTTGAAAAGCATGGTCACTTGCAAGATACGATCAAATATCGGTATCGAAAAATTGTTTAATTGTGCATCTCGAACTAATATTATCTCAATTTTACCTTAAAAGTTTTGAATGTCATTTTTTTGACTCTCATTACTAGTATCCTCCAGTTTACTTGGATAACGGTGAATACGCTCATGTTTCCGCTAGACCCTTTAGGTAGAGATGGACCGTCACTAGATTTATTTTTGAAATATTAAATTACAAACTATGTCATTTCAAATAAAGATGGAACTTTGTTTAAGTAATTTATAAATAATAGGGATATTTTTATACTAATTGACTTGTATCCGTATCTGAAGTAAAAGTAAACTTTTAGGTTCATAGATAAACGAATATGATATATTGTTATTATATCAATAAAATAATGAAATAAAAGATGCCTGTTGAAGTGATTATGTAGAAAGTAATGATTTTAGACAACTTTAACTTTAACAAGTCTTAATCATAGCAGTAATGCTAGCATATCATTTCTTTATTTTTTAAAATAGTTTTCGTAGTAGTAGCAATGCTCGAAATCGGAAGAATGTTCGCGAATTGACAGCTTTACTTTAATAAATCCTTTCGAATAGCTTACAATTCGAAAATTTTATGTTCATAGTATAATACCATCTTACACATAAGCACTCCAGAATATACTGATTGTCATTTATTAAAATGTGATCTCAAAAGGTAGTCTTTCTACTAACTCATAAGCTATATTGTTTTAACAGTAAACGCCTCAACTAGTCTAAAATAAATAAATAGGTAAAAATTATTTTAGTGCAAATAACATTGCTGCACAACTCCACTTCTAGAGGTTTTCAAGGTACACAACAACACAACCCTGTTATCAATACAAACGAACCTATTTAGATATTATCAGAATCAGTTTGATAATTTAAAGTCAGGTGAATTTTTTCATAGTCTACATTCTGTATTAGGTATTCTATTCCGCATCCGAGTCCGACTCATGCTCCACCTCAGGAATAGGTCTTTGATCCTCGTCACCAGAATCATGTATACAAAATATCTCGGAGTGGTCAACTTTAGACTGCCTCATGAGCGCAGGTCGACCTAAACTATCTGTCGGTTTGAATCTGGATGGTTTACTAAGGAGCGGGGACTTTGGCATGACAATATTATCACTTTTCACGGAGCCGACATCAAAAGACGAGCTATTGTCTTCACTCTGATAACTGGCGAAAGGAGAAAGTGTCCGAAGGGACGTGGAGGATCCACTGAGTGCCGAGCCACCAGTTGCATGGACCACATTTAGAGTAACCATCCCATTTGGAAGGTGGAGGTCAACTGTCCCAGAATTTCCGGACGAAGTGGAAGGAAACGGTCCCTGTTTCACCGTAATCCCGCTTCCTGTACTGCTCCGATCAACAGAGAAAGTGGAGAGAAGAGAATGGGAGTGGGTCTGGGAGATGGGACTGATGGAACTATCTCCACTGTCGCCCACTGAAATACTGTAGTAAGCTTCGGATACCGTTGACGCATTCGTTACAGTCCTATAGACCCCTTTCCTAGCGTACTTGCTAATTCCAAGGGTTGCCCCAGCACTGGACGTCGATGCAGTGCTGGGTTGTGCCTGCAACTGCAGATGAGTTGTGGACGTGGAGCAACCTGAAGTAGTTGGAGTGGTCGCCGATGCCAAAAAGGGAGACGCAGCAGAGCAATCTATGGACAACGCTTGGCGCATCAACGCCGGAGGGACCCTGTTCCTGAATTTGGGGAGGCACGAGGATCTCCGGGCCCCCACAATGGACACATTTGGTAGACTCGACTTAAGTGAGTCAAGGTTCTGGAGAAGGTTTGGAGCTGAAGGACTTTTGTGCATTTCCTCATCCTTTGACGTTGATTTACGGATTGTGCTAAAAGAAATAATTAAATTAATTCTCATACTTAGCCTAATGAGAAAAGAAAGAAGGACGCTAATTAAAACTAATGACTATATATCCTATTCTCTTTACCGAGAAAATTTCCGAAAGGTCTCAACCAAATTCTTCTTATCGAATAAGTTGGAGTACAAGTTCTCCGACGACGATGCCTCCAGCGTCTGTACAGCAATACTGCGGACATCCACACTGCGTGATCTTTCTCTCGATTTTATTGTAAGCACAGGGTACGCAGATAAATCCTCGCTGCTCCTCGTCTTCACATACGCTGCAGGGAAACAGCAGAAAAAAGTATTAAAATTGGAAATGACAATGTTTCTTCTACTCGCTCCATCTGTATTAACTTTTCTGTGTGAAACGGAATATTTCGCAATAGAAGTCAACGTAGAAACAGTAACGAAATGAAAGTCACCTGCGGGTCCCACTTTAGCTGCACTATCCCTCGCCTCAAAGGTCATAACACATGCCGCAACAATAATAAAACCTGAAAGAAAAGTTAGAAAATGAGAGCTGACATTTATCAT
>JAHZND010003877.1:0-11293 GCA_027744115.1 Acrocyrtus sp. NNG-2020 | reverse complement strand
TTTTTTGGAGTAGCAGAGTTTTTTTTGGAGGGGCCATTAACCCAATTGGTGACATGAGCTGCATGGCAATGGCCAGACAAGAAATGTAAAGAGTTGAGCGATTCCAATTTCTGGAATTGGCCCTCTCCCCTTCTATGTTCTAGGAGAAGTTGGGCTCTCATCGCCTCACTTTTTTTCAGTGTTGATTGGCACTGAACAAAAAAAAGTGATACAGTGATACTGCTTTTTTTGGAGAGCGGAGAGGGACACAAACATTACAAGTGGAGGGCTACATCTCAGAGATTGAAATTGAGAAAAAAAATCTCATATTGAGCATGTCAGTTTAATTAAGTTGATGAATCACATTCAATAAAAGGCTCCCACGAGACTGGATACTGCTGTAGTGACTAGTGACTGGTGACTAGAGACTTCTCGCTCAAGACAGACTCCCAATATATTTATCAATTCGGAAATAAAGTAAAATTGAAAAGGCAAAAGTGACCGTTTCAATCCTTTCCCTCCATACTCCCAACTCCCAACTAAAATAACAATAAATCAGAGCAAGAGGCTGAAAGAAGATTCCTTTTTACAGTGCTCTTATAGCCTATCCACTGGAGAATGAGATTGAGCAGAGAAGACCCAAATAAAATAAATAAGAGTATGGAAATGTTTGATTCTTGCGCCATCGCAATCGCCATCCTCTTCAAAAATACTTAGGGAGATGGACACCACCACCATCGCAATGATGGCGATGATGATGATGACCGTGTTCACTCTTCAAATAGGTGTCGGGTTACACATGGCAGTAACTACTTTTTTTAGGCAGCTGCAAAACTTCCTTTTTTTGCTGTTGTAGCCTTTTTTCTCTGAATCTGACTGTTTTTTTATTTGCTGAGTATTTTTTTTTCCTTTTTTTTCTGACTAGGTGACGATTGACAATGACGCTGACTGTGAATTGTGCTTCTTTGATAAGAGTGAAAATGTGATGATGCTATATGGATGGAGTAAAAACGCGTCAAAAAATCTGTAACAGAATCCGGTTGTGATTGTGATGATGATGATGGGAAGGATGATGAATAGGAGGACTGGCGCTGTAGACAAAACTGCTCAGCTCACAATTCAGAATTCATAGCTTAATGTGAAAAGGATGATGATTCATTCTACCTCACATCATTTATCATCATCATCCCCAGTCCCGTATCCCCATCATTCATGATACAGCCTGAGACTCAGATTTGAGCTGATTCCCAGAAATATCATTAATTGTCGCAGCTTTATTTTTTTTCTGGCTTCTTTCCTTGCGTGGAAATACGGCAAAAAAAGAGAATACCTAAACATAGATATATATTTTTTTACTGTTTACAGCTGTGCCACCAAAGCTGACAATTGTTACGCTGAAATATATATATATTTTTATAGCTGGAGTGCTTAAATTAGTATTTTTTTATCTTTCTTTATAAATAGGATTGAGACGTGACGGGAGGAGGAGAGAGTGTCTTAAAAGAAAAAAAAGTACCTAAATAAATAAGGAGAAGGACGCAGTTTTTTATTTTTTCAGTTAATTTTTTATTATTATTTTTTGCAGTTTCAATTTACTTTGTTCGCAGTAGAAAGTCTAACGTAAATAAACGCAACCTATTTAAGTTGCTGGTACAAGAAAAAGAGAAAAGAAAAACAGTTGAGGAATGAAAAGCTATACACTCGTCAAAGCCTATATTTTCCCCTTTTTTTTACTCCTGCTTCTTAGCTTGCCCATTGGAGGTGTCGCCGTTGGCTTGTTTCGCGTGAACGCCATTCCCATTCGCAACGCTCTTTGCTCTGGGCTTAACCAGGTAGGAGTCCATAAACAATTTCGCGAAGAGGATGGTGTATGGAATGTAGATTCCAAATGAGACCTTCAATCCGAACCAGTTACGGTGAGGACAGCTTGCAGGATTTTCTACGGAAAAAGTAAATGGATTTATCTTTTTACTTGTCACTTGTCATTGTAATGTCCAAAAAAAATTAAATTGTTGGAGTTAGGGAGGCTGAGAAAAAAAAATAAATGTGTTGACAGGAGACATTTACCGCTCATAATCCAGTAAGAGTATACATTGACAGTGACTCCCAACACCATTTGGAGAAGCTGGATGGTGCTGGGCTGGCTCGTACCAGTGGTACATCACCCACCAAGACATGAGAGTAGTCACATGATGATACCTACCACCGAAAGAAAAAAAATCATTAAAGTCATTGCACTTTTCCTCTCTCCTATTTCACCAGTCTCATGTCTCAATCTAAATTGTCCCGTCACTAGAGAAGTTTAGCTCCACTCAGCTATAAACACATAAACTATTAGGATTTGCCAAGAAAATCATTTTCGCCAATGACTCCAGAGAATCATTTAGTCGGATCCATTTGGTGAGGGTGAACAAACGAGAAGCCGACAATCGACCATGCCAAAATCTGAATTGCCACTTGCCGCAACCGCAAGTAAACAGAGGTTCCACTTGGGCTGATGTTTTATGGGAAGGGAACGGATTTTGGTGTTTGCTCGAGAATAAAAAAGACAAGTGGGCTAATTGGAGCGTGTATTAGAGGAATTAGAGAGGAGCAGATCAGAGGGAAAACCGCCACCATAAATTTTGGTGAGGGTTGCTGCTCAAGTTGGGATTGGGAATGGCTGCGTGCACAAAAGAAGTAAAAGAAGAAGAGACGGGTGAATGTGTGGAGTGACTGGTGACCAGCATCTCCTTTTTTCTGACATGTCCACCGATCGGAAGAGACAGGCGAACATGCAAAAAATATCTCTCCGTCCCTAACGCTCGTGGTCAATGAAAGGAGTAAGAAAAAGTTGGAGAAGGGAATCTCCGTCTTAGCGGTATAAAAAAATTATTCTTGCTGAGTTGACAAGTTGGAGATGGTGACGTGAGCGTGACCTCCTGCTCACATCAGCATCAGTCAACCCGATTCGAGCATTTTTGATATAAAAAAAATTTCATTCGTGCATAAAAAGTCTGCCCTTCAAATATTACTTGAGAGGAAAGAATAATGCACGAGCGGCTTTCTGGAGAAAATTGGCTTCCTTAGTCAGTGCTTCTAAATGTGAGTACTACTTCTCCTTGGTGTGGGATTACAATTTCGAAACATGTTGCTGACAAAAAAAGAAGTTTTTAAAAGATTATTATAAGGACAAAACGAACCAGTGAAGGAAAAGGAGATTCTGCTTGCGGAGCACGATAAATGCCGTGTCGCCCAATTCAATAATTTTGCTAAGTGCGAGAACCCAGCTCCAGAAGGCAGTTGCTCCATTATGCTCCGGCCTAAAAAAATATATAACAATTACAGTCAGAAAAACAGAACAGGTCTTTTACTTTCCTCCCCATCGACGTCCATGGTCTTAATGAGAATGAAGGGGAGTCTCACGCTGCTGTCGCTAACAGCGCAAATATTACAGCCTTTTTTTCCCAATAGAACCATTTTATCGAAGGGAGAGCTAAGTACAGATTGGAGTTCGGAAAAAAAATTCTTTTTAAAGTTAAATCCTTTTCTGAAACTGAAAACGCCAATGCCAGCACGCACAACCTCCACCACCGCGATCTAATCTGTACAAAAATAAAAAGGTTTTTTGTATCACTTTTTTCTCCTTCACTTGGGAATCTCCATTTTCTCAATTACATTTCATGCGAGCAGGAAACAAGTGATAACTTTTTTGGAGGGGATTTTTTGTTCTTTATTTTCCTTTGTAGCTTTGGTGCTGGTGGTGGAGAGTGACATGCACGACGAGAGGCTTTCAGGTTCCAGCTGGTAAAGATAAAATAGTTTGGGATTTTGCTCACCACTCGCAAATGGAATTGTGGAAGCCGTTTCTCCCAAAAAGGACATAAAAGAATTCTGGAGCGACACGAAGGAACGCGTAGATAGACATCACCGCCAGTCCAATGTTCCATACTGTGAGGAGACGATTAAGCTTAAATGGGGGTCGAGAACTCATCGCCCATCTTCCCACGAAGAGGAGCAGCACATAGATTGCACTAGTGTAGGCGCTAATTTGCCAGTACTCCCCAAACACCTGACGCCAGTAGGTTAATGGGAAGTCGCGCTCGTAGGAGGTGAGAGTCATAAAACTAGGTTCCTTCAGAGGAACCTCCATAAACTTGGTGGCCATTTTTACACAATTTTATCTGAGTATTCTTAAAAAAACAAAAAAAAATATTTCTCATGAGAACATTATCACCTGCACCATTACTACATACTATCAGCTGTCATTTTTAACAACAAATAAAAATAATCACACCATTATTAAATAAAATACATCCTTCATTATTTTTATTTTTTTTACAAACCTTCCAAAAAAAAATATTTCCAAAAGATGGATACTAATAGCTGCCACTTCAACTCCAATTTCCTCAATGGTTCCCCAGCGCAAGTTATTTTAGAGATCACCACACGCCAAATCACCGGCGTATCAAAAAATCAGATCCAATTTTGTGCCGATCCAGCGATGGAATGAGTAAGGCAACGTGGATTAAAGTATTTTTTGCCTTGTAGCAAGTTCAAGGTTCAGTCAGAGTCAGAGTCACCTTATCACTGTCACTTATCACCTGTCACGTGAGAGCTGACTACAAGCAAACCATGTCAAACTGTACCAAACCACTGAGGGTTTTACAATGCAAACTTCTTCCTCTCCACTTATCAATCAGAGCAGCCTCAGTCAACTGAAATTTTTTGTACTGGCGGATTATGGACTTGAGAACTCTGACCGGCGTGCTCCTCTTCTGCACTCTTTCGCTGTTCTCCAGTTCTCAATGAAATGGAACTGGACAAAGAGTGGTAAAATAGTATAAGGCAATACCTACTCTAGAAGAGAAGAGACTAGAACGGGGTAGCACATGGACACGACGTGTTCGCTTTTTAGTGCTTCCTCTCCTCGCTTCTTCTCCTTTTCGCGATATTGGCACTACTTTCTTTTATTTTTCGCACGCCTTTTATTCAAGATGGAGGCAAAATTGAAGGGAAAGAATTTGCAAGTTTAATTAAGAACCCGAAAAAAAAGTTTTCCTGAAGTGAATGGGGACACGAGCTCTTCTCATCTGACAATGATAATTTTGGTATGAATGAGGCGAAGTGAGTGGAAGGAAATGTACGAGTGTTCTTCACCGGCTAAATAGATTTTCGCTAAATAAATTTGCAAAAAAAAGGATTTTTTTGGAGGATGCTAGACGTGTGGGATGTACAAGATGACGACAGACTTAAAGCCGCACTGAATTTACAATTTACATGAATGGGTATCGTAAAAAAAAGTTGCGAGAATAGAATGTGACTAGTGACTGGAAAGAAGTGGGAGGAATACTGTGATGATGATACAAACGATAGGCCGATATAGTCGAACATGTTTTTAGACTGGAGAAATAGCAAAAGCAAAAAATAGCAGAAATGGCAAATAGCTCTATTCTCTGCTGTTCTCGTTCTCGTGGCAGATGTTGATGTTGATACTGGCGCTGGCACAAAATTTGCCCATTCCCAGCTACCCATTTATGCCAATTTCTCACTCTCACAGTCGCAACTCTCACAACTACTCGCGAAGGAGACGGACTGCAAATTGCAAAGTTGCAGCACGAAAGGGATAATGCATTTATAGCCATTCTCATTCATTCTCCAGCAGAAGTAGAGAGCCAGAAAGCTAAACACCGCAGTTTTACGATGGGGACCACAGCGCTAATGCATCTCTTGTCTCTAGAAAATTTGTAGAAAACTAGACAAGAAGGGGATAGGCTGAAGGTTAAGTTGTTTTAAGCATTTCACTGGCTCAGTGAGATCATCATACGATATCCAGCGAGAAATTACATAACACATCAAAGCTTGGACTTGGACTCTTCTCTGTAAGAGCTACATAGCTCTTTGGTGGTGTGGTGATGATGATACTGTTTTTGCTTTGCTAAGAGATCATGGAGAATTATGGAATTATCAAGTACACACTATAGTATAACGCAAATTGGACATTTTGGACACGCTCACGCCGACTATAATCTCCTGCAATTCACGTATTGCACGTTCCCAGCTCTTCGCACTCTTTTACAGCTGGATTTTCTAGAGCGTCAGCAGAAAAAAAACCTAGCCAGAGCCAGTATGTATGTAGGAGGAGGAAAACGATAGCTTTTAAATGAAAATGATATGCACGAAATATAAAACTGGGTTAATAATACCATAAAATATCGCTATCAGCATGTGAAATGGATTTTTATTTCTTTGGGAGAGCCTCTCTGACCATGACCATGCTTGAAAAATGAATGAGCTATGGGCTATTATTACGGTAATCACAATCACTGCATTTTACAGTGGCAAATTTACGTTTTTCCCATGTAAAATAAAATATAAATTGTGTCTATAATTTTCAGTGCCTCCGAATACAATTCCCACACTAATTTGCTCACTTTTGTGCGTTTCCTCTTGCGGCTTTGAAAAAAAATAGAGTAAAATGCGTCTCTAAATTGCTTCCCATCAGCTACAGCCATCATTCTTTCAACACTTTTATGGCGGAAAATTGCGCTGAGACGTATTTAAATTTAGTGCTGTTTGTAACAGCGCTGAAAACGATAGGCACTTAACAGTAATGAGATCAGAAATGAAAAAACGTCCCACTTTCATTATATTTTTATTTAATCTCTCGGGAAAATTTGATGCACGTGCTTGTCTCCTCATATCTCCTTTTTTCACTTAATATATTATTTAATTGCATCTCGCCATATTTTTTTTCTTTTAGTGCATCCGGGAATCCCAAAATAATATATATATTTCGCTGTTCACTTTTAAAATTAAAAAAAGGAAAAAAACTGAAGAAAAGGGAACCCAATATTTTTTCAGTGTATGAATACATTTATTTTTTTGGTACTGAAGAGCGAGCAGTGTGCGCAAGTTATTTATCGGAGTGGCAAACAAAACGGAGACGAAGAGTACACAAGTTCGGAGCCTGAAAGGAATGCGATAATGATACATGTCATGCCATTCCGTCGAGTGTGACTGGAAACTGGAATTGGGAAACATTCTCCCAAAAATATTCAGCATGCAGCTCACTCCAAAACTCCCTAACAGATTCCCCCGGTTAGGCATCAGTATTCCAAAAGGAAGACGAGAGAAAAGGAGAGAGCAAAGAATAGGAAAATACCGGCCATGATCATTCCAATTTAGCAACGCTCATTCCAGAAAATTCCGGCGTAAACGCAATAACGATTCACCAGCGCGGAGTATTTTTGCCGCATATAATACCAAAAAAAATGTACAGATAACGTACGCTCCTCCTAATAAAATGGAGGCTGGAGATGGAAAAGATGTGAGCAAAGTTAAAAAGAAATCACAATAAGGTCCCACAGACGTACATTTTCTAGGCTTTTTTCTCCCCGCATTTATTACTTGAGAAGAAGAAAAAAAATTATCTGGCTGGTTCTTTTTATGGGAGTAGGTATTGGCGAGAGGAGAAAAAAATTGTTACTTGCGTCCAATTCCAATTGTGGTTGAAGTTGAAGTGGACAGCACTTTTTGGAACCGGTTGGGATTGGATTGGATTGTAACCTGTCGTGTCGTGCAGAGCTCCACAAAAAAAGGAGAAATGAAGTGCTCCACTCATTTCCGAGAGTAGTGGGTCGCTGCTCTTCTTTGCAGGAAAGTGGATGGCCAGTTTATTTTAGTACGGTTAATGAGTGCAAACTAATTCCTGGAGAGTGAAAACTTTGGCTATTCTGTGCACTCAAGGATCCCTATCCATATCTAATCAGTGTTGCGAGAGGATTACTAAAAACGCTCGCGTTTCTCTTTCCAGTCCCAGAAATATTTTTTTGGGAGTAAAGTGGATGGATTAATAATCACCGAAAATTAACAAAAGAAAGTGAGGGAAATGGGGTATAGCTAAATTTTGCTGGAATGCTCATTCTAGTCACTCTCTGGGAAAAGTTCTCTCCAGTTAATTCACTGAAATTTTTTGAGCGGTCTTCATGTAATATTAATCGCAGATGATATCACGTCTGCTTTGGAAGGGAGTTAGTTTCCGGTTAATTTCAGATGAAGAATTCATATGCGAAGGGAGTTTTAGTGTGCACGCTGGAGAAGAGGAGAGCCCGTCCAAAAAAAGTTTACGAGAAGTGACTTTGACTGCGACTAGCAAAATTATTATGTGTGGGATATGTAAATAAACTGTGCTAGGGAGATTTTGAAAGACTGACAAAATGTTTGCAAACGCAGACAAGATTGACTCTCGTGTGGAGCATGTAATGCAAACACTGGAACATCAAACGCACCACTATTACCACCACCACCACCAACACCAACCAACTTACTTCACATACCTACACACTCCACTCCAGAAAAAAAACATTTTTTTAAAACATCTTCCTTCCCTCATCCCCAAAATAGACAAAAGGAGAAACCGGAATGGCACATGGGAATACCATACGCAACTCACCATCGCTATCCACCATCTTATCATTATCCTTCCAGCTCCAGCACACATTTTCGCAAAATAAAAATTATGGAGCGGAGAGAGACAAATCACTTTCACCCGTTCCATACCTGTCACCAGCTTTTTTTTTTCTCCGGCGCAGCAACACATCGGGCTCCGCTCACCATTTCCCCAGCATAAACAAGAGAAGGCTCCTCTTCCCATCTCTCTCCAGCTCCATACCTATAAATTTTTCTCCGTTTTTTTCTGGTCTAGAAAAAAAATGGTGTACTGGAATGAGCCAGAGGCGATGCGGTTCTCCGTTCTCCCTGTTTCCATTAACTAATTATGAGTTTGGCAACAAACGCTGAGGTTGCTGCTCCAAAAACTCGGCAGTTTATGTGTAAAGAGCTATCCGCTTCCAAATAAATGTTGGAGAGGAAAGGTAGAGAGAAACAAACAAACAAGGCCGTGATAAATGAGGAACCAGAACACGCCAGACAGGCAAATGAGAGGCTGTCTATAAAAATTGGGAGCGAAAGGAGCTGAAGGAAGCTACTTCACTCCTATCGAGAAGTATGGGAGCCTGCACATCTCTTATTAGCTATTATAGTTAGCAGCCTTCAGGCTCACTCTCACACGTCCATGCATTTTTTAAGTTTTTTTTTCAACGAAGGCTGAAAATGGGTAATATATTCCGCATCCAACAACATCCATATTCTCCTTGCAGTCTCCTACTCCTCTGAGCGCTCCGCTCTCCGAGGAATATTCTTTTTCTGAGGAAAATAATATGTGTGGCTGGCTTCAAGGAAAAAAAATAAATGGGAAGCAGGAGGTAAAGGAGGTAAAAGGCATGTTGTCGTATTTTTTTCTTCTTTGGAGGAGAAGAGCAACTTTTGTTTCCCTTCTCTTCGCACATCATCATTAGCATGATCATTTACACGCTCTCTTCTTCTCCCATTCATCTCCGCTCCCCTTCACTAATCCTTCTTTAGTCTTTTTTCCCTTGGTCTCATCTTATTCCGGTAATTAGTCAGAGCCGCTCACATTCCTCCCATTTTCCCCTTCTTCCACAACTCCACTTCTTCCTCCAAGGAGAAACAAAATGGATATCCGAGAGCGTTTTCTTTTCTCATTTCTGGGAGAAAAATCGGCCGAGAAAACTCCCAAAAATAGTTCAACACAGCCTCGGAATCAGGAAATCACCCACATGACAATTCCTCCCTCATCTCCCGAAAAAAAATCCATTCTTTCCTGGAATGGATGATCTGTCAGTTGCAGGCGAGGAAGAAGCTCAGCTCGGCATTTTCAGCATGCCCAAAATCACGGGAAGAGACAGGAGCAGACAGCGACTGAAACAAAAGCGTTCCCTTTTTAAGCTCCCAAAAATATGTGTAAAGATGGGTGTCCTATTCTCTTTTTTCCCCTTTTTCCCTGAAAAAAAGAAATCTGAGGAGGAAAATGACAGACAGAATAAAAAAGTGAAATGGATAGCCAGTGTTCCGGATTGTCGTGCTCCAGCTTAACTACTAATGTCATGTCATTTTCTGTATAAAAATCCAGCCCGAAACTCCCACTCTCTCTCTCTCTCTCTCTCTCTCTCTTCTCCAGCCTTCGCTCTCTGGAAAGAAAGTGAGAGTGGCAAAAGTAGTTTCCTGGGAAAGGATAAGTAAAAAGGAAGGGGATGACAAGCGGACAACATTAGAGGAAAAAAAGGATGAAGTGGCTAACTTTCAGAAAAAGATGGTAGTTTGCTGTTTGCAGTTTTGTTGCTCTTGTTATTTCCGTCTTGTTCCTTCCGCCGTGCGTGGACTGGCCAACTTTGTACAAAAAAGGAGTAAAACTACAGCTACTTCACAACTCCGATATATATTTTTTTTCTTTAAAGGACATGATCCATTTCCTTCCCGTAATGTGTAGTCTTCTAGCTCCCTACATCATACGAAAATATATGCAGCGGCAAGAATGAGAAGATTTTGAGATATGGAATGGGATTAAAGTGGAAGGAGCGGGGCGACACCGACACAAACACCACATGGAGCCATCATCCCGTGAAAATAAAGGGAGAAAAAATGAAATTTTTTTCATGTTCTAGGTAAAACGTCGGGAAGGAAAAATCGGGGAAAGCTGTTTTTAAGTCTTCCTTTCATGGCAATAAGAAGAGTTCTAGCTTTTCAGTCGGGTATTCATCTATTCATCATCATCACCATCATCATCATCATCGGGAAAGGTAGTTGGGTGGAAAATGTGTGAGTAAGCTGGAGTAAGAAGAAAATGTTTTTTGGTGTTTGGCTTGGCTTGGCTCTGTGTGGCTGTGGACGGGTATCTTAAATTCTGCTTTCTCTCTGCGGTCTCCTTTTTTAGCATTGAAATGGCTTTAGCGTCGTCATTATCGGGAAACATCTTCTCACTTTTTCTGCTCACAAATTTTTTTTTGGAGAAAATCCACTGTGTGGGAAAACTAGCACATCGTCATCGCCATCACCATCATCATCACCGCTGGAGAAAAAAAATGTTGTCTTTGCAAAGCTATATGGAGTCTATATGAAATCTCATTTGCATTTTGCATGTGAAACTTTTTTTTTCCAGTGACTTTTTCCAGCGCAATGCATACGATATGTTCACACGGTTTTTTTAGTCTTTTTAGTGGGCTTGGGTGCCGCTGGGTTGGGTAGGGAAGTGTGAAAAGCTGCTTTTTTCACTTCTCTGTGGGAGCTCACCTCCAACGAGCTGCCTTCCAGCTGGCCTTCTTATGAGTAACGAGACATGTGGGGATGTGGAGATAACAGGGAAATAGCTGGAGTGTGAGTTTCTCAGTTTTTCATGTCTTTCCCCACCGGCATGCAAAAACATTTACATTTTAAACACTCTTATAAATTTGACAGACGGACAGAAGAAAAAAAA
>JAHZND010003876.1:0-10226 GCA_027744115.1 Acrocyrtus sp. NNG-2020 | reverse complement strand
CTACTCATTTCCATCATTGTACAAATAATAAGTTGGGGGAAATGCGAAAATGAGTAAAATATTACAAGGAAAAGCTAAAAATACTAGTGAAAGTATATAAACTGCTTAAAATGTCTGGAATTGTCTCTTTACCAGTCCCAGCTATGTCTATAACGTATGCCTATTTATAATACTAAATGTGGACTAGTAGCTCGTCTATTTTATAGAATTTATTGGCCGGAAAGGTAACTTTTCTAGCACTCCGATTCTCGTGTTACTAAAGTAGGGAGGAAAATAATAATATAGTTTCCCTACTTGTGCCGTACTTAAGAGCCTTCTTCTCTCCATTTTACTAATTAAGGTGACCATGATACATGTGATGGGGATATTGAAGATTTTTCATCCTTTCTTAACTCTTATCCTCCTGTGCCAACTTTTTTGTCAGCTTAAAAATGATTGAAATGTTTTTCTAACTATTTTTTCTTTTCTCTTTTTATTCTTCTTCTTTTTCGTCTTATTGTTTTTACAACTTTGGATACAGAAAATGCTATATTAGGCTGGTGCTTACCACTTGAAGTTATGTGTACTCAAGTAGACGCCAGGAATGTAGGCATTTGTACGTCACTCCGTCGTCGTAGCACGCATTGCCATATAAAGTGAAGCATATCTTTAGTTTAGGTATACTGTTTTGGATTTTTTGGAGTATAAAACCGTAAGAAATAATTTTGATATGGATGTGGCAATGCTAATATTAATGGCTAGAGAAGTTTGTTTATTTTGTGAATTCTGGGATTTTATGAGTTTTCTGTTTGTTTGAATCCTTAATTTCTTCCCAACGTATTTTTATTTTTTCTTGAGCACAAAAAGTTTTATTTAAAAGTGTATGTTGGGGAAGTGAACCCACGAAAAAAAAGTTGAAGAGACGAAGCATTGTCTGGCAAAATGGTGATTTTCTACTTCTCTGCTTCATTTTTCCTTCTATAAATTGAATAATAAATTAGGTTGATAAAATATATGATTTTTGTTTTTCACAAATTTGCTATCCCTGCTTCCTATGCAAATTGACAATGATTTTATGCCGAAAATAGGTGAATCTGTTTACTCAACGGAAAGACAATACAGAATAGAGAAATATGATAAATCAAAGCTGTCTTTGTTGCTGAAAGTTGTGAAAATAAATACCTGCAGTGTAGCCAGACATCCCACTGTGGATAAAATTAATACGATTTGAGTACCCTGGAATATAAGTTCATTTAGACGATTTAGGTTTTTAGACCACTCCTGCGCGTCACGTACGCAATAACTAATACTACGTAATTTGATAATTGGATCACCTTATCTTTAGCTGTTTGTGCAGGGATGTAATAAAAATCACTTTTCTAAGACAGAAATAGGAAGAATTTTTTTTGTAAAAAAGCATGAAATTCTTTTCCATGTTAGGTTGGCGGAAGTCAACGCTCTCATTCGTTCGTAGTTATGCATAAGACACTCGAATTACTTTCACAATGTCAAATTACATACCTTGGCAGAAAATTTGAATGTAATTTTAAGTGTTTTACTGCTGGGTGGGGAAAAAAAGTTTTGCAGACCCATATTAAATGCTCTTATTCAGTGTAATGCTACAGAACCTCTCAAAAGTAGTTCATATAAGCTCCCATTTGCTGATGACGATTCATTTTCATTGTTGAAATAATTACTTTTTATTATCTTAATTTTGTCAACTTCTCTCATCAAAACTGCACGAATTACTTAATGTAGAGGGGTACTCACGAACTCATTTAAGCGCTCTTCCCCAAAAAGATGAAATAGAGTAAAAACGTATGTATAAATATGTTTTAAAAATCTGGTGCAATATACAACGTGTGCTTACATCTATTTTGATTTCTTTGCATGCGATTTCTTAAGAATTCTTTTAAAAAACTCTTTTTCCATTTTCATTTTTTTTGTTAGTCATGAACTAGGTAATAATAAAAAGACAATCTCTCGTAATGACTTTTGAGTGTACACGGAACAGTTGCTGCTCTATAAGGATTTCTGTTAACAGTTAATTTTTTGGTATTTTGAAAATTACAATGTCGCAATATTGCTAACTTTGCTTCTTTTTAATAGCGCGTAGGTCTTTTTCTTGTATTTCTTTGCTTTTATCGAGAAAATTAAGACATGCTCCGCTTTCTGGTACATATTTTTTGCTTCCTTATATTAATATACATTCGTAATAATAGGAAGGCAATTTTTAATAGCAAATTACAGTCTTTTTCAAGCATCATTACATTCTGAGAGGAAAATCTATTTCTGTGTAATCATTAAAGCGACTTAATTATCCGTGAAGCTGTATGCTGCTTCTGATGGTTTGGTGCAGGTGTTTCATTATTTATTGATCAATAGAAGCAAGTTCTGTACGTGGGCTGTTTCTTTGATGATATGATGTTATGTTGGGGAATAAAAAGAAAATACTAATTTCTCGGGCATACGGAAGAATGTCTGTGAAAACTAATGGGTGCAATTTGCTTTAGAGATTTATGCATAATTTACATTAGTTAATTATTAGAATACTGACAGCAAAAAATATAAATTATTGGCTACATCTGAAGTTTCTGGAAAACTGGAATTGTGTACCTTTCTCATTAAAATTTTCAAATAGTACATGAAAAGTTGCGAAAAAATAAACATTGATCTGATTATTGTTTGCTTTCTTGAGTCGAATGTGGACTTTGTTGTGGCTTAAATACTAAGTGCGTGTATTTATATAAAATGACGCAGGGTAGTTGCCTCTATCTAGCTTTATTGAATTGTCTAAAATCCATACTAATGCTATTGAAGCTCCTCCAAGTTTTGAAACTCAAAAGGACAAACCATCAAGTAAGATTATAGGAAATTAAGCTATTACTAAATCAATATTAATGAATTCAACATGCTATATTCGATAAAGTTGATGATACTGTAGTAATACTAAAGTACATTATTCCCTTCTACATACATGGATAGTGATGGAATCATTAATACAGAGCAAACACAGAAGGATTCATGCTTAATTGGGTCATTGACTATGTTAGATTAGGTTATTGGCTGTGTAAGATTAGACTTTTTGGCCTATTTCGTGTCACATCTTGAGCCAGAAATTCTAAGATTTCGGGGTCAGTTTATGTAAGTAATCTTATTAAGTTAATGACGTCTGCAAGTTTTCTTTGGAATGATGCAATTAATTAGCTTTATTTAAGAGTTTGCACTATTACGATCTTTTGCAGAAAAGCATTGACTTGATTCCTTTCAAATTCACACTGGCAAAAGTTCAAAAGTTTCATCAAAGTGCATCATACCCAAATGCACAAAGTACAGTTTTGATGAGCCGAAATCATACATGCTTGAGTTAGTTCTGTGCTGGCCAAATTGGAACGTTTCTAAATTATATAGTCTTAGGGTGCCCCAAATTGCGCCCCTGTCTCATAAAACGTCACTGCAATTACGCCTTCTGCATTGATGCAAATCCTCAGCGTGTAAAATAACTCATCTCGACACAGCAACATTATTGTGAAAAAAATACTGCTTTTTTGGTATGAGCAGACTTTTCTAAGAAAAAAGAAATTCCTTTTTTCTGTCATGATTCAAATTATGCATATAATGATGATGATATGTGTCAGAATTTTCCCGCTGGATTACAATTGTGTACACTTGTCACGAAAAGACAAGATAATATTATGCCGGTGCTCGGCACTCATCTTTTTGACAAAGGGGTTGACAAAAAAGTTATGTTTCAATCATCAAGAATAAAAAGGAAGCGACAAAAGGAATTCATCGTGCTCATTCCACATTATAGTGCCCCTCCTCTGCTGAACTTTTTTCCTTTGATTTGACATTTGCTGTTTGTCTCTTGCATTTTTCCTTTTTACTCGGAGTAGTGCTCAAGCTCAGAGAAAAGTATCAAGGGACAGTTAAGAAACGTAATGACTATTATCCCCAGTGCTCCATTTTAAAATCACAAAAAAAGTTGGCTGAAATAATAGCCACTGCTTCAACCTTAACTTGCCAAATAGGATCTATAATAATGGCGTACTTGCATCAATGATTTACGAAAATGGACCATGAAACATTATTTGATGGCATTTACTGTGCATGTCTCAGAGCAGGGAAATCATGTAAATTCGATCTCTCGTCCAGGAAGAGAGCAGGGAGGAATTGTTTGTAGGTACTTACATTAGGTGTGCAATTTCAGTCTCCCACCCTACCTACTCCCACTTTATTTTACTAGGCTACTGTTCCTTTTACTCTCCCATTGTGTTGCTTTACATATTTAAGTAACACATCTCCACGGGGCTCTAAATAAATGAGAATGGAAGTTTTAATGTTTCAAAAAATACTTTGAAATTGCCTCGCCGCTCCCTTTTGTTTTTATCATGACGAAATAAGATTTCCCCCTCTTTGAACTAAAAACATACCACCACCATCATACTCTCTCTCTCCAAAAGCCCATACAGTGCTCACCATTTCAAGTTTTATAAAATGACATGTTCATCATCGTAATAAGGCAAGTTTACTCCGTATCCGAAGAAAACCGTACTTAGTACATACATATTAGCTTGGGCTTAGAACGTACGAAGCACATCAGAAAAAAAAATCTAGTTACATAAAAGAAAACGGTTTATGTGAATTTTATTAGATATGTAGCATGTAAATATCTCGTCTTTCTACTCATTGGAAACTACTCACAAGCTGTGCTAAAGTGGTTCATCTAAACAAAGGTTCTGTTTTCCCTGCATATCCGTCTCTCTTCCTTTTAAAAATATATTTGTCCTCTCCTATCACCATCATCACCCTCCTCAAAAGACAGCTAATACCGTCATCATTTCTCACTTGCATAATATGGTGTGAGGAGGGATGAAAAAAAGTAAGTGAAGGCAGGCGGGTAGGTAAAAAAAAGGTATGTGGGTGATGTGTAAGAAGAAAACATTTCCAAACATGGATTTTTACATAGAAAATAGCGTTCATGTAAACTAAGGTTGTTTAATGTACATAAGTTATTATGCTTTGAGAGAAATACAGACATCTGACAACAGCCGAGAATTCTCTCTTGGCAGGAAAGAAAGGAGTAATAGAATTGTTATGGAGGTAAATACCTCTATGTAGCAGTAGTTTGGAGCTAGTAGTAGTGGTTGTTGCGATGTCTATCTTTTTTTTCTCTCTGTAAATATTATATCGTCATCACACTTATCTGCTAAAAAGATGAAAAAGTGCCAAATTATGATAATAACGTCATTTGTGATATGCATAACAAAAGAGATGATTCTAAGCGAAAATCCGGCTGTCTCTTGTGTACGGGGAAAAGAGGAAAAAGAGGACTGTTTCCCACTTGCACGCTCTTCTTAAGTGTAACATCGTTGCATGAATCCTTTAGGACAATGGAGAATGGAATGGTTTGGGTGATAGAAGGAAAATATGACGAGACGGAGGAGGTGGTGGTGGTGGTGTGGCAGGCAGTTGCGTGCTTGCACAACACAACTTATCTCATTGTTGTGCTTACACTTCCTTCCTGTTCTAAGCTTCCCTTGTCTCTCATTCCCCTCTTCCGATGTGAGGAGGAAGACCCCATTGGAAATGAAGCTTTTTGTGTACTCTTTTCAAGGAATTGATTCCCGGATATGCAGGAGATATTGTTTGGGATATCAATATAAATAGTAAAAACGCACTTTCTTACGAAAATAGCGAGAAACGCATCTTTGGGGCACTCTGAGAAATCTTGGATGTGACTCTGTCCAGGCGTTGAACTTATAGCCGTCTTCGCTACAAATTGAGGGATGAGAGTTCTCTGGTATTTTGCACGGTGCGAGTACCAAAATCAGGCTTTTCCTATTTCTGGTAATTTTCTCAATTGATAAATACCGTTTTAGGTTGCAAGTAGCAAAGATGTCTTACCAGCATTGACTTGNGGGATGAGAGTTCTCTGGTATTTTGCACGGTGCGAGTACCAAAATCAGGCTTTTCCTATTTCTGGTAATTTTCTCAATTGATAAATACCGTTTTAGGTTGCAAGTAGCAAAGATGTCTTACCAGCATTGACTTGCAAGGAATGCCAACAATATCGTCTTTCTTTACGTAGTTTTCTACTGCTGTATAGGATTCCGCCTGTTGCCGGACTTAATCAAGCAAGTTTTTCCATGAAAAACGCCGTTTATGCTTAGCGTAGCATAAAATGAGTACTGGGAAAAGTGATCTTGTCAAGTTTACGAATCCACCAAAGCGTAATAAGCGAAAGAACTGTCTTGTTTCCTGTCTTACCTATTACTGGTCATTTCGGAAATTGCAACTCATAGTACATTCAATTACTTTACAATTTCGCACAGTGACAACAATAACTCTTTCAACCAAAGTGCCGAAGCCGCATTCAATTTTCATTGCAGTTTGTCCGTTTTGGGTTATGTGCATGAAGCTGGAATACCTAACTATATGTATGATACAGCATTGCATTTTTAGTCCTACGTTTACACTTAACTTTGCAGTCAGCTACTGCAGTATTGGCTCTTTTTTACAAATGCAGTTTTTAATATCATGTGATAATTTAATAAAATAGCACTGAGGTAATTGCATGGCGGAAGATGTTGAGAATATTTGGCTCTGCTGAATGAACCGTTTGCCAGGTTGAAGTTCTGGGAATAAGCTGTCATTGATCTCCTTTGTTTCGGTACGCTGCGACTGTGAGAGAGAAGTTAACTAGCCTCAGGCTTGTACGAATGCTCATTTGTCTCTGTCGTCTGAAAGACAATGGAATCCGGAAGACAGTCATGCAGCCACTACAGTTCAATAGCTAAGAATAACAAATGGTCAAAGAGAGAGGAACAACGGTCAAGAGAGGATTAATGCTTCAAATGACCAATCTCAAAATGTTAAACAGCCCTTTTATGAGGAAGTTATTTTTAAATGTCATCACCGTTGTACATACCAAATAGAGGGTTGAATGCTGAAGATAGCATTATTCAACTGTTACATACATTCATACGAAAACTTTATGATCATTTGAGGGAAATGTACTTTGACTTGGTTTATTACAGATAGTAATTCGATAATAAAAAAAACAAACCGCTCATTTATTTTAGGGAGCTCCAACCGACTCTGCAGATGGAAGTGGAATGTACCCACCACCCACTTTCAATGCCAACATTTCATCAAATCAGCATTATCAGACTCACTCCCAAGGTCAAAGCTATTATACTGGGGGTCAGTCAGGCCAAGGTGGGAAAAAGGCCCAACAGCAACCACAGCAGTCGTCGCAACAGAATCCGCAGCCTCCACAACAGCCTGGAGGAGCGCCACAAACATCACAGGGGTTGCCACCTCCACAAACTCAACCACCATCACAACATAGTCCTGTGCAACCACCGACACAACAGCATCAAGCAAGTCACCAGCCCATGATGCAACAGATGCCAGGAAGTCATCATATCGACTCAAACCAATATGGCGGAATGAGACCAAACCCAGGGGGCTACATGAGCACTGTATGCTTTCATTACTTTTCCAATCTCTTGATATTCGAATGACATACCTTGATCATATGAAATTCATTGATTATGACTATGACTTTTTCGTAAAGATGGGAGACGCAAGCCACAGTCACGCAATGAGTATGGGAGGTGGAATGCATCACATGAGCGGTCACGGACAAATGGTTCCTTCTGGTCCGGTAATGAGTCACATGAACTCGGACGGTCATGATCACTCACAGCGACAAATGTGTGTTCGGAACGGATGTAACAATATGGCTATACCAAGCCCGGAGTGGGAAAATGAGTATTGCAGCTCAGATTGCGTCGTTACGCATTGCAGGCAAGGCTTTTCCCCATCTTCATATTCTTCCCATCAACCGCAAACGAAATATGTCGCTGCTGCTGCTTACTGGCGATAGCTTCTTTCTTCGAGTCTTAAACCGTTGGTAAAAATTATCACTACTACGGATGTGCCTTTAATGCAGCGTTTTACTTTTCTCTCTCTTATCTCTTTAGTTGGCCAGTAACGCTTAAAAATGTTATGTTTGAAATCGCTTACCGATGACTATACGTTACCGATAAGGAAGCGCTTGCATGCTTACGTAGATGCTACTGCAAATACTTTATGCCATATCTCCAAAGGTCTGCGTGGGTGCAATTTCTAATTATATTATCTCTATCTAATTTACAGGGATGTTTTCACCAACTGGGTTTCCACAAATCAGCAAGGCAATCCGACGACCTACGGGAACGGAGTGAAGTAAAGTATTTACAGCTTCATATTAAGAAAGTGGCCCAGGCCACTAAATAACTTATCCTTTCCGAGGTATTATCAATACTCATGCATGCATATGAGTATAAAAATCATAGTAAAATTTTTAGAAATATTAAGGAATTTTATTAGAGGAAAGCACCGAAGGTGGACAGAATAGTATCGAAACAGGCAATTTACAATACATGATATATGCACCAACAGTTTAGAGTAAACGTACGTACCGTCGTATATAGGTATTTAGTAGTGTCAGTGTGTATAAATCTGCAAATGTTTAGCAACATTTTAAAACTATAATAATTATTGTAAATGTTACACTATAGCTAGATGTAATTATTAAGGCAATATGTTAAAGTTACATTGGTAGATTAGTTAGTAGCAGTAGAGAAGTTGTGGAAGTATTTTTAGTAAGCTTTAATAATTTTTGTTTCTCTTATCGAGATTCAGCATTTAGATCAATTTTTGTTTTCCATCTCTGCATACGTTAAGTCAGCTATAGTTAGGTTACTTGATAGCACATTGATATTGATCAGAATCACCACAAGATTTAAAAAGTCTATTAAGGAATCAGTAATGTTTAAAAATCAGTAGTTTTTAGTCTTACCAGTTCACTGTACAGATTTGAATGTCACAGGATAGTACAGTATAAAGTGCGAAACAATGTATCCAGCAATATTACCGTACATAAAAAATTTTGTAGTGAGTAAACGAGTTGTGCTTTTGAGCGTAATTTTAAATTACCTAATTATTATACACAAAATGTTATTAGTAGGAAATTTACAAATTTCCAAGTCATTTTGAGAGTTAGCTGAAAGATGAACTAAGAAAAGTTTTAAAAATAATTATATTCCTTTGTATCCCTACCAGTACATAAAGAAAATATCTGAGGAAGTTTATCATTTTTATTATAAATGCTAGGATATACCAGAATGGAAACATTCCAGTTTTTAAAAATACTTTATCCACTAAACAAGTAGAGTTATTTCGAGTCGCACCAAAGTTAACTTCTAAGTGTATACCACTCTAATAATTTTAACTATAGTTTTAGTGTCATGCTTCTAAATGACCTAAGGGAATCGACATACTGTTATGAATCATGAGTAAGTGTGTAAAACGCATGTTAAAGTTGGAGAATTTATCCAATGTAGTATAAAACTAAGAAATGTTAACACTATCTAAACTGAAATATGTATCTCTTAAATAGGCGTTTTATTTGGAATTAGATCGATCCCTTCGTATTAAGGCAGCAGCTTTTTTGGTTACTTCTTGTTGTACAGTTAATATACATTAAGTGGTAATTTTTTTAAAAAATAATTTCGCTCATGTTACCGTTTCGTTGTGAATAACTTCTGGCACCAAAATGATCCTCATGAATAAAGCCGTGCTTCGATTCAGACGTGAAAAGCTGCGCATCCACTTTGACACAAGAAGCGATCAACCACCACCAAACTTTAGTTAAAATTTTAGTTTTGTACAATCTTATTATTTTCTTAAGAGTGTAAGTGGACGACTACTCTGTAAGCTGAAATGAATATAATCAATCTGTAGAGAAAATAGGCAATATTACAATGTAAAATTGTAAATGCTTTTAACTGCTAGTTTTTAACTCACTTTTGAAATGATTAAAATGAATATCTGAGAACTTGCTCGTCGCAGTCAAAATCATTTCACTAGTGTTTTAAAAAAATATTTGCAATCTAACGTGTATGTTTTAAAAATAATCAATTAGGTACATAGAGAATCCTAATAAACCATTTAAATGAAACCCAACTTACCCCAATAAAAAAAATTTCCCACATTAAAAGTACATAAAAATATCAATTTTTAGAGTGTATGTGCTTAGTTTCTTTGTAAAGAAAATAAAAAAATTATGGACATATTATTAAAGAAATAATCTATAAAGTAATATACCCTACGCTGTAATTATAATATATTATAAAAGTAATATATGAATCCTTGAAATAAAATAAATCATAAAATATAAATCAACTGTGGTATCC